>OOFC01042675.1:0-21521 GCA_900323345.1 Pseudochromis fuscus
GTTTTTCCCCATTCATTTCTATGGGGCTGAAGTGGAGGACACAGAGGAGCAGTCCAACTTTGAGGGCTTATAAAATCCAAACGGTTTGAGTAATTAAAAATCCCCTAAGTCATTTTGGTCAGCACGGTCTCCTCTGTCATCTGTGAAGTTTTCAAGGTGCTACCATCTACGGTGTGGGAGGAGATAGTTTTTAAAGAAAGTGAAATTTTGGCGTTCGATTTAAGATTGGCGTGCAAAGTGTGGACTTCCTGTTGATTTTAGCCTAGGGGTACCAGCGCGTGATTTTTAGGTGTTGATGAGTACTTCAATTCGGCTTTGGTCCTGTGTCTCTGCGACGTTCCTGTGGGCCGCAGCGGGCGCCATTGTGAGCCTAGGTGGCGCTACAGAGCCCATTTGTGCAGTGGGGGGTTTGGTTTTTCCATTTTATCAAATTTTTCACTAGGCATGATGTCCCTGCCAAATTTGGTGAGTATTTGAGCATGTTTGGGGTGTGAAATAAAGTCTGAAAGTGACGTAATAAGAAAGAAGAAGAAGAAAGAAAAAACAAACGCTACAATTACAATAGGGCCCTTGCCCCAGGTCAGGGCTTGGGCCCTAATTACAATAGGGCCCTTGCCCTTAGGGCTTGGGCCCTAAAGAAGAAGAAGAAGAAAAGAAACACTACAGATACAATAGGGCCCTTGCCCCTGGTCAGGGCTCGGGCCCTAATAAAGCCACAGCAGTTACACATAACTTCAGTTGTTGTCACATATTTTCCTTCTTTCTTTAGGGGAGCAGAATAGTTGTTGCACAATGAACATGGTGTTTTTAGATGTCAGTATTAAGCAAATTACATCCATAAACGTATTATTAACAACTTTTAGAATGACAAAAAGAATGTATGGGATCGGTATCGGACTGGTATTGGTATGGAACTATCCTCAATGCTGCAGTATCAGTATCCGTATCGGTATCGGATCTGAAAAAGTGGTGTCGAGCCATCCCTAATTTTATTATGTGCTTGGTGGATGTGATGAGACTGCTATCAGCATGGATCTTTTAACAGCCAAGATATTCAACGGGTTAAGGTTGGCCCAGTCGGGTGTAGAGTGGACTGCTGTCTTGTGCAGTTGTAATAGCAATGATCTAGTCATGGTATTCTCACTTTTATACAGCTTCAGAGACTGACTGGTGTAAGAGGATGGAGTGTTGATTAAAAAGTTGAAAATATCAATGTACCTTCAATTCTGTTTTGGGCTATAATCAATGAAATGAATGAATTTCTGAACAGTGATGTTGTATGGATCAATGCCAAGGCTGCTGTTTTTTTTCCCCGATATCGTGCTTTGTGGCTTTCATCAAGCTCCAGTGCAATACCTGACAAAGTTATTGAACCGCTGTTTTGAGATTCACCGTGGCTCACCATGATCTGTGTTGAAGCGGACGTCTAGATTTGCCATCCAATACAGCGGCATAAACAAAAGTGTGATGTCACTGCATATTATCTATTAATATTATTGTAGGTTTTCGGCATTTCAATCAAAGACACATAGTACACAAGGTTGATTTTTAACTTTGTCTGGCTGATCCAATTTTAAACTTACATGAAGGGGATCAAACCTCTTGTAGATGTTAAATGGACTATTTGGCTTATTAGTTTAATATAGTTTTTGACCAAGATCAGTCCTCGACATGATAGAACTGTGCTTGAGACTGTGGACACAAATCAACATTTTAACCACATTATCTGGCATACTTCATGTACACAGACTCAAAAGTCCTGCAGGTCAAAGTTAACCATGTGCAGAAACAGCTTACAATCAATATTTAAGTTGAACAATCATCTTCCTTTTCAAACCTGCTAAAAAAGCAAAAAGTTGCACTCAGACATAGACACAGTAATGCCTGAAATGTGGCTTTATAGCAGTTCTCCAGAAGTAAATTATCTCTTGTGGCATTATTTAAGTCTTAAAACCTACTGCAGCAAAGGAATCCAAAATAGTAAGAGTACAAATTACGTACAAAAGTTTGATTGTTGTACGATCAACACTGTAACTGTATATGCAGCCTGGTGCAGGGAAATGTATAATGGGTCCTTTATGTAGTTTATTTGGCAAAATGTCACATGACAAGTATCAAATCTTGCTTCTTGCCTGAAGACATAGCGAGTGTGGTCTCGTTTACAAATTCCACATGCGTGTAGCTTGCTTGATTGTTAATTTCCAAGTAAAAATTCTAATTCTTTGATGCCAACCATTTCCAGGGATTGCCATGAACTTAGCAACACCTCTGTCATGTGTTTTTAGGGGTCCAAGCCCACGAGGGCTGGGACGGCGTGATGCAAGCAGCAGCGCCGTTCCCAGCACCCGTGGTGCGGGGAACCCTATTGTTTTCGCAAAAATTATTATTAGGGGTCCAAGCCCGCGAGGGCTGTAGTAATGCAGAGATGTAGGATAGCTAGCAGTGAAATAAAGAAATGTGTCGTATCTTATACATTTTTACTCCGATTAACAAATAATTAGAGACCTACATCTGGCAATCAACAAAAAAGGAATTGAGCAAAAATTGCATTTATCACTCACTAGGGGGCGCTACAAATTGAAGAACTTTATATCTCAAATTCCACAAGACGGATCAACAAGAAACTGTGTAAACATAAACTAGATTGACTACTGAGTCCAGCTACCATGTTTGGTCAAAATATCTTTAAGTGGGAGGGAGTTATCGCCAAAAGAAAAAAATTAACCCTTTAGACGCCAATAAATTCATAAATAAATCCTTGTTACCTGATTTTACCACTTCCAAGCTGATATTTCTTCACCACATCCATGTGGAATTGTGAAATTTATCCAGTTTTATTCAATTTAACAAAACGGATTAATTCATTAAATCTCATACACCTATGCCACTAGGTGGCGCTACAGCTACAGAAAATGTGTTTCGCGCTGTCATGACGAATCAAGGCCCCTTTCTCCAACGAACTTTATATCTTCACGTTCGGGCATTCCTCCTGAATCTGGCTGGCTAGGCCACGCCCACTTGACCTGAGTTAGTTTTTTCGCAAAATGGAGTCAAATGGTCTGACACAAAGTTTATACTCCTCAAATATGGTGGAGCCAATCTACATGAAAATTTGTATGTAGAACCTAGACCCCCTGAAGGTAAAAAGTTATTAAAAGAATTTTACTACTCCTTACAATGTGCGAGTTATGTTACGATAAATGTAGTATAGCTAGCAGTCAATTCAATAAAGATGTTGTATTTTAGACATTTTTACTCGGATTCATAAATAATTTGAGATCTAAGTCAGACCATTGACACAAACGGTGTGGATCAAAAGTTGCATTGTTCAGTCACTAGGGGGCGCTACAAATTGAAGAAGTTTATATCTCAAAATCCCCAAGACAGATTAATGTGAAACTTGGTGTACATAATCCAGGTTGACTCTAGAGTCCAAATACCAAGTCTGAGCAAAATATGTTGAAGTGGGTGGGGCTTATGGCAAAAAAAACAAACGTGACCCCAAAAACAATAAAAATTCCTAAAAATTCAGCCGTACATATTTCAAAGCCAAAACTTGGTGAGGATATCCGCTGAATGCAGCTGATGATTTTCATCACTGCACTATAGGGTCTATCTTGTTGTCCATCACTCCATATTTTTCAAAATATGAAAATCATAATCATATTCATATCTCAGAGGCCGTTTGAGCAAACACGACCGAAATCAACAAACATGTTCTCAGGACCCTCACAACAAAGTACACCGACTGGCGTTGAGCTTGGTCAAATGGTGTATCTGTACCAACAGTTTATATTTTTACATATTTGCACATGACGTACAATATTTTATTTCTCGTCATATACGTGAACAAACTTCACCAAAACTCACTGATAATTAAGCGGATATCATGAGGATCGTCTGTAAATATTTTCACGATTTTATGATTTATTGTTGATTTTTAGTGAATATTTTACTTTTTGGAGTGGGAGTAGACTTCTCCACAGACAGCTCCAAAGTGACATCTGGAAGCTCAAAAAACTCAGTAAAAATCTGCCGTTACTCCTAAGACGTTGAAACTTCTCTCAGAACATCCATTAAATAGGAAGAAGCCTTTGGTCACTGCGGTGGTTGTATAGGCCATGCCCATTTTCCAGGACATTTTGTTTTCCAGACAGCATCCAGCCCTAAGTCACTGATGGTGCTGACAGAAAAGAGAAATCATGAATCACAATATGGAAAGACTTCATACTTCACTTTACATACGTCGGCAGCATGTGATTGGCCAAGGGATACAAGTGTGGGCCTCTTTCACATCAGTTTCCCGAACACGATCACCTCCCAACTCTCAGGACGGAAACAGGCGCTGCCCCTCCCCACCGACAGAAGTGGCGTGGTCCTGGAGGGCCACTATCCTGCGTGTTTTAGATGTGTCCCTCTTCCAACACACCTGATTCAAATGATCAGTTCATCATCAAGCTCTGCAGAAGCCTGCTAACAATCCTGATTATTGAATCAGGTGTGTAGGAAGAAGGACGCATCTAATACATGCAGGACAGCAGCCCGCAAAGATCAGGATTGAATACGTCTGGCCTACACAGTCAGGGCCTGTCGGCGCGACTGGGTGCATGACGGCTGACGCGCCGACGTGTACCAGGACGACGGGCAAGGGGGGCTTGGACCCCGTTCAAACCTGCTCGCAGGTCTAGTTATTTTTGAATCTATATTCATCATGTTTCATTTTGCATTTTGCAGCAGTATGTACTAATGTATGCTTCGTGTTCATGTGGTATTTTAAGCTGAAAGTGCTTCGGTGAAAAGAAAATTTCTTCCTGCAGAGTTTTTTGTATTCACATTTCCTACAGAGAGGACCAACGTGCTGTTTAGCATCATCCATTGTGATTGGTTGGTTCTGCTTCCTGTCACCACAGGATTAGCTGCCTATTGGTGCAGGTGTGATGGTGACTCCACTTGGACAAACCGCCTGAAATGCTTTGCCAGAGACTTTCAGAGTCATTCTGTGCTGCAGATGGATTAATTACGTTAAAATGATTAATCAGATTAATCATGATAATGGAATAATCTGCATTAATGCATTAATTTTGACAGCCCTAGTTAAAAAAAAAATGAGTTTTCTTCTTCAAAGTTGAGTCAGAAAACCTTGAAACGACACTCTGACTGAAAACAGTCAAAAAGCAAACTAACACTAAATCTACAGCTTCTGATTTTCTTCCAAGTCTCTCTTGAGTCTCTCTTTGTGTATAACAGATAACTGTAGCTGTGACTTATTATTAGATATATTATTATGCTGCGAAAGCTTCATAAAAACTTTTGGGTTACTTAAAATGTATTTCTCAAGATAAAAAAAAAAGAACAGCCTGGGGTTATTCTGCAAGAAGTAAAAGATCTTTTCAGGGCAGCATTTTTGTGTGTGTGTGTGTTTTATGTCCCTATTGAAGAGTTAACAAAGGAAAATCTGACTATTCTTGCAGTTCATGGTCAGTGTCTTAAACCTTGAAGATTTCAAGTGTGTTTTCAGACAGAATTCGATCGGAGTTGAACAGTTTTTGATCACAATGGAAAGAAAACTGTTAGAAGTCGAGAGGTCCACTGAACACAAGTCCAAGTGTGTTGCTCAATAACAAAGAATACCTGGGAGAGCTTCAGTGTTAGTCCTCAGTATTTCCCCACCCCTCTCTCTGTAAGACTAATGCTTGTTTAGTGCATCTCTGTATGTTTAGTCCTGCGCAGTGATTTGTATGCAGCTTCGTCCGTCCTGCCCTGTTCCCTCTGCTGCCTCCACCTGTTCATGCCGCCGCCAGCGATGGGCCCGATGCCCCAACCCCGCAACCAATCCTGCATTACAAGTCATTCCCTGGGGCCTGTAGAAATGTACAGCGCTCACCTTTGATCGTCTGTCACTACTCAAGTCCTGCTGCCTGTACTGACTCGTTTTGTTCTTCTTTCATTTGCCAGAGGCTGGGCCAGGCTGTGATGCTGTGTTCACACTAAACACCATAGCAGCCAATAGGACTACTCCTCCCGGTAACCGCAATGACCGCCACTCCCATCATCGACAATGAACCAAATTGCAAATATTGCTGCCTTGTACGTTTGTGTGGAAGTGTTTTTAAATCTGCTTTAGGGCTGCAGCTAACGATTATTTTAGTACCGTATTTTCCGGACTATTGAGCGCACCTGTCTATAAGCCGCTATTGAATTTATTCGAATAGTTTCATGTGGTCCACTCTGACCGGGTCTGATGTGACGAGGCTAAATGTATCGGCAGCACGGAGCTTCTTAGCTTGTAAAAAGCCAACGAGCTTCGTGCTGCCGATACATGAGCCACACCAGTGTTTAAGTTCAAAGCGTCGAAAAAAAGTAGTGGCTTATAGTCCGGAAAATACGGTAATTGAATAATCTATTGGTTACTCCATCGATTAATCAAATAATTGGATAAGAAATGCTTAAGGTGCAATAATAAATAGCGCTGTCAAACGATAAGAATTTGCATGAGGGTGGTTTGTCGCAAGCTGGGCGACGGGTTAGCTTAACTGCTAGCAGAATCCCCGACTAAAGTATGCTTCCTGTCAATACGGTATTGACAGGAACTGGAAGTGCTTCGGTGAAAACTCCTTCCTGTAGAGTGTGCGTAATACTTTGTGTCGGTCGACTGTCTGTCTTGGTTCTTTTGTTTCCCATCAAAAGGACCAACATACTAGCTAGCCTATTAAAACAAACAAAAACCAAAAAGTCATGCTGTTTCGCGTCTTCCCTCTGTATTGGTTGGTTCTGCTGCCGGTCATTGTCATGCTTCCACTTCCTGTCTGTTTCTGTGAATAAACAGTGGGAGTGATACTGCCCCCACAAGTTCCTGTAGGGAACTGCAGGTACAGATGACTTTTTCTCAGCTGGTATTTGATTTTACCAATAACAAAAACAATACGACGCATCACCTCTTGAATTTCTGCGTCGATGAATTGTTATATCGATTATGTTGACTAATCATTGCAGCCCTACTCTGGTTATTTTAATGTTACTCCCTTTTCTTCTAGATGAGGTCGTAACATAAATCGGGGGCTCATCTGGGATCTCACAACAAAAGTGAGAATCATACCCCTACACATTGAGGACAAAACCAGGACTTGGGTGTTTTCAGTTGCAATCTACAGCCATACACTGCTCTGATTCCCTCCCTCAGTGGAAATATTGTATTGTACTTATTGTGTTTGCTTTGGGGGGAGGGAGCTGCAGAGGAAACACTGCAGGCTATGGATCTACATAACAACTATGCAGCATGTAGGTTACAATGAGCGCCTCTTGTGTCGGTTCACTGTGCTGCCTTTGCACACTTTTACGGGATGTTGCTGATGTTGCGCGCACATCCGACTGCAGTGCTTTACCGTATTGACTAGACCTGAATAAGCAACCCAACTCCCACCCCCGAGGCCAAAATCATTACTGACCTTGTGTCCTTCGAACCGCCGCCTCTTGTTCATCCTATAGGGCTGCTGGGAGGAGAACACTGCCATGTAATTCCCATTGGTCTGGGCAACAAAGGAGTCCTCCAGTGGGTGGAGAGCCAGGCTCGGGCACGTGTAACGCTCCTGGTAGCCAAATGAGTGGAGAGGCAAAAAAATCATAAGGGAAATGAATTCATTATTTGACCTTTTCTCGCTGTTTCTAACCATGAAGTCAGCTGCATGTTAACTAGTCTATTATTTTGACGAAGCCTTTTGTTCTGAGGAGCAGGGTTTGGAGAGCGTAAGAGAAATCCTATTTAATACTATGTAATCAATCCACCGTGTATTTTATGCTATTGTATAATGTCCCTATTATTTTTTTCCTACATATTCAGCCGAGTGGAGAGAATTCACACGACTCCTGTGACTTGCTACACTGTACGACAAATGTTCAGTTCAACTGCTGTTCAGGAATTTATTCAATACAGGAAAGGTTATTAAAACACATTTTCAAAATAGTTGGCAGTCAGTAGAGCACAGACGTCCTCCAGCACTGTGTAACTGTCAAAATGTGGCAGTTTCACATGCCTCATTACCGTCTTGTTTCACGTCGGGAGGGCCACACATTTCAGGAATGTACCTTAAAATGTGGGAAATGTAATCTGCCTGTTAAAATTCAAAAAGGTTTTTTTTTTTTTGGTAGTTTGAACATCATACACCAATCAGTGAGATTTCTTACATGGTAGATCTGGTTGGAGACCTTTGCAGTGGTCTGATAGTCCCAGGCGATGAGGGTGCGGTCTGCAGAGTCTCTGCTCACACAGTCGGAGCTTGTTATAAAATCCACACCACCTCTCAGAAAGAGGATATCCAAGGTCTGCTGGATCCCAGATTTGTACACTTTCACCATCTGACAACACACACAAATATATATAAACAATAAATGGAGAGTTGCTGTGTGAAAAAGTGGTAAGTTTTAGAATGAGTGTTGCAGTCATCCATGATCTTTATCCAAACCACACAACAGAAACACCTCACTAGTTATAGAAACGGAGGCAGCAAACATCTGGACCTCTGTGCTGAAGGCAAGAAGACAAGATGACAGCTGCACTGTGTCCTTGCCTATAAAGACCTATTGTCAGACGGTGACAGAGGGTTCAGCACTGCAGAACATATACACTGTGAATTCAGTTTGCTGTGAAGCAGCGTCTGCCATACTCCACTTTTACTCATATGTGAGTCGATAAAATCCCACAAATCTGATGTGTAAGGTGTTTATTTTGTGGTAATGATGATCTGCAAGGTAAAATCTTTGGTCTTAGAAATCAGGGGTTGTGAATTACACACTGTTGATAACATAAAAACTGTAATAAAACACTAAATGTTATGTCCAGTCTTAAGTTAAATTCACCTAGAGTCATGTAGAGCAGCAACAACTGTTCAATCAACGAGTTCATCAGCAGGGACTATGATAATTAACAGTGATTCAAGTTTATTTGAACAGATTTCCTTTAGTTTTATTTTTTTAGATCACATCACTGGTTGTATTGTTCAATTACTTGAAGATTACCACCAGAAAACACAGAGTAGTAGCAGCTGTAATAGTAATCAGTAGTTACTTGGAACGGTCTCATTAGTTAGTTCTGTAACAAACTGTAAAATGTTGGTTTAGATTTTAATGTTGCAAATGGTTCAGTTAGAAACAACTTGTTACTTTGTTACGACTTTTACACAATGTCACTGAACGTGGCTTCAGTTCTGTTGCTAGGTGACGATAAACAAACATGTGTGGAGCGGCTGGATGGTGTTTAGCAGGTTTGTTTTTGCAGCAGGGGTAGTGGCTGCTTTTTGGAGAGACCCTACAGTGTGTAGCAGTAGTGAATCGTTGTATTTCAACGGTCCAATCAAATTACTCCAAACACCCACATATCCTGTTATTGGTGGAAATACATCACGATATGGAAGTTAGATACTCTCAAAATGCTGTTTTAGTTGTTTTTCTTTTGATAAAATAATCAAAAGTGAAAATAAAATAAGATTTACCTCCAGTGATCATTGCCCTGACAACAAACTTACACAGTATATTGTTCATCTTTCAAATTGTACTACTATGCTTTACACTGGCTGTATTTATTTTATGTCTCCGTTTTACCAGGTCTGATTGTTACAGTGTTTCATCAGATTAGGAGCTGACTATGAGGAGCTGCTCTGCATGGATCCATTTAACCACTGACCCTCATGTGCAAATCAACCCCCTCCTTCTCCCTTCTGCTCTGCACATTTACACAAACTTTTAACCCCTGATCTCCTCACTAGCCTTTAACCAAACACGGCAGAGCCTCCTCCTCAGCCTGACCAGATGTCGGACTAATGCCTCAAGGTTGTATCTGTGGGTGGGCGAGCTTGTCTCTGTCCATTTTTTCACCCGATCGGGAAGTTTCACCCCAGAGCTAGACTGACAGGCAGCCCGGGTGCTACAGTATTAACAACCTATTTCCCGATGACGGCTCTACGCTCTGCCGGCAACTCATATTGACACCTGCTGGCAGAAACATCTCGGCTGTATTAAATCTAAAAACCCCGCAGGGAAATGATTCAGTTCGCCGAGGGGAAAAATTACAGGTGAGCATTCAGATTGTGAGGAAGCGAACAGGATTACCATATAAAACAGTCCATTAAGCATAATGGTGATATTGGGTTGCAGCTTCACGGGAACAATTCAAAGTGAAATTAAAATTTGCTTTGAACAATTAGCGCTACAGCCTGCGGTGTTACTGCGATGCACGTGCGGCGTTATCTGGTGAAATACAACATGGGTCATTGTGCAAATGTAAGAGCGCTTTGTTGGTACAAGTGTGCAGCTGTGAGCGTGCAGGAGCTGTGACACATGGTCAAAGTCTACCTGCCTCAGATCTATGAAAGGTCGAAGTGCAGCCGATGAACTGCGGTCAATAAAAATGAAACTCTGCTGTAAGGAGGGCAATAAGTTTGACCTTGCTGCTGCGCGAGTCCCAGGCGCTGACCGATGAACTGTAACCGCCGCACAGGAACACCTCCGGGCTGCTGGGATGCAGGGCCACACACATCACCTTGAACTGGTTGTCCACTTTCATTGTCTGCTGCCCTGCACACAACCAGACACAGTGAGAGAGTGAGTGAGAATAAAACACAGTTTGTCTTTTGAATTATACATATGCAATTTGGGAGGAAGTGGTGCACTTATTGCATTAAAGCAGGATTGTTCCTACGATAAAAATATTTATTCACAAGGAATTTTATTTATATACTTTGAGGCCAATACATTTATAATCAGTATTAATTGATATTTACTTAATTGATACAGAATGAATATTTCGGGTTTACCTTTACAAAAGTAAGAGATTGATATTTTTCTTTCATAAATATTGGAGCATAATTTGTTTTTGGGCTGTTAAGTCAAACAAAAAGACATTTCTTCAAGTCATCATCAACTTTAGGAAATTATCATTTTATAATATCCATGAGGAAAATCTCTTAGATATAATGACTTTTTGATTATTTGAGTGAATAACTTGCAGATTCATCAAAAATAAGTGTTGATTCGATGTAAAAATTATGTGTAAACTTGCACAGGTGAGAAATTTTGAGGAAAAAAAATTAAAAAAAAGATTATATTACAAAAAATATAGATCATTGATACAGTGATGTCAAATCCAAGGACACAATTCACATAAAACACAGCAGGGAAAGAAGTTCTTATTTTTTTAATTGACTAATATAATCCTTCATGTTACTTAAATCTACGGTAAATTGTAAATACTGACAGGTTCAAGTCAATAAAAATAGAATAGAGTGGTTTTCACACCATTTAACACCTCATATTTAATCCAATGTAGTGCAAAGACAACACATCAATGTTGAAACTGAAAAGAATGACATTGTTTTATAAAAATATATCTTAATTTTACATTTGATGTCAGCAACATGCTCTAAAACAGTCGGGACAGGAGCATGTTTACCACTGTGATGCATCAGCTCTTCTTTTAAAAACAATCAGAGGAAACAAGTTTATAGATTTTTGAAAGTGAAATATTTAAATTTCAGGTGCTCAGTCGTCCTTTGCTGGATCTTTTGTTTGATGTTGGTCAAACTGCAGACAGACCAGTTTAGCACCCGGACTCTCCTAAAACCAGTCTGATTCAGTAACTGGTTTAATATAAAGCTTCTCATGTGGAGGCTCCTGTGACACACACAGCACAGCTTCAGGGCTCCTACACATTTAAAATTTTAATATTCAATAATTTCGAGACTTCTCTGTAAAAAAACAATTGAAATAATTTGTGACATTTCAGTAAATAGATGTGCATCATGTCAATAAATGACAGAATTAATAATTTGTTTTCATTTTTCTTATAACATGAATATTTCTCCAAACACTATTTCCATTTTTCGCACCAGAGCTGGAAATTTATAAACTCAAATTCGATCCTTTTCGCTCCTTGTGTAGGAGTCCTGCAGCTTTTTCTCTGTGATGCTGAAGTTCAGCGTTTGCACCTGTTGTCTCCTCAGGTGAAAGGAGCTGGTTTCTCTCTGACCTCTGACCTCTTGCTGCTTCCTCTCCTCTCCGGCCTCCAACATGTGCTGGCAGAGCAATCACCTGGCTGCAATTTAATCTCTGCCCAGAAAACATCAGCAGTGCTGCTCCTGCTGCACCGAGCAAACCAGAAGACTTCAGATGTCTGAGTTTTTAAATACCAAGGAGCCTTTAACATTTATCATTTGTTGTTGTAATTTAATGGGGACTTACGGGTAAAACAAACATGAATTTAGTTTTTGATGTCCTGTACACACTTTGTACCTGTGTTATAAATAATAAGACAATTTAGATCCTTTAAAACTCCAAAGATATTTCCACAACATTGTAGGTCAATCAATGAGATTTTATAGTGATGGGGTGTCTGCTTTATTTAAAGGGATATCCAGGTAACAACATAAAGTACTTGAAGCCAAAACACTGATAATAATTTTGAATATAATGATTTTCTGGAGGTCAAAAATGCTGCGGTTAAAACATTTTTTTCATTAATTTCTCATCATCGTTACACCAGGGCTGCAACCAACGACTATTCTGATAACGATTAATCATCGACTATTGAAACAATTTGTCAACTGATTGAATAATGAATCACAAAATTACTAAATGGCTGTAATTTATATTTAGCATGAGGTTGTTTAAATTAAGTGCTGTTAATAATAAAGGCAAGAAAGATGGATACTTCATGTACTGATACAGAAAGTAAATTTGCATCATGTTGTTTACTTGTTGCTGAAGGTTACTGCCCATGTGCAGCTCTCAGTAGAGAGAGGAAGGAAGCAGGATGTCTCACTTCACTAGTTAACAAATGTGATGTAACCAATGTATGATTGTTGTCATTTTATATTTCACCAAATCCATTGTTTATTGCTTGATCATATTTCACTGTTTTTGTTTTTTTTTAGGAGTTTATACCTGTTTTTGTATTTATTTTGGGGAGCTTTTATTTTGGTAAGGTGTAGTTTTCTTCGGTGATGTTACGTCCGGTGAATTTGCTGTAATTTTCCTTATGGATGCTGTGAGGAGAGGTTACAAGTGTTGCAGTTTCTGAAGTATTTAAATATGTTAAACAACTTCACGATACAGGTCTCACACGTTACCTGCTGTCATGTATTTATTTGTGTCTGTTTATTTCTTTTACAGCACTTTTATGCAGTATGAAGGCAGTTTTTCATGCAGGTTTTGGTTTTGATAGTGATCTGTTTTATACAGGTATGTGTGCTGTGTAGATTTCATGTCAGGTTGTTCGTACAGTTGACAGTTTAAGGATGTTAAAGGATGCGTTTTGTTTTGTTGGACAGTTTTGGTGATGTTGCGATTTTAATTTGGAGAGTTATGTGCTAGTGGTGACAGCTCTCACCACTATCGTCTTATGGATGCCGCGAGGAGAGGTGTGTCCGTGAAAGCTGGTCATCATAAGAAGCTGCTGTATTGATTGTGATTTGTTTTATACAGGTGAGAGAATAAATCCCGCCCCCCCAGTCAGTAAGGCAGCAGTCGTCCTCGTCTCCTTCGATCACCCACCACATAATCCAGAGCCCATAACAGACCGGTGTCCGAACAGGCCAGTCACATCGGCAACTATTTTTGTCAACAAACTTCACACTGATATTTAGATCATCAATTGAATTAAAACCACCTGTTGCATACTGTGCAGGATGAGATATTTCATCTATACTAAACATTTTAACACCACTTCCTCTTTGATGCCAATTTCCCTTGAAACTTGTTTTACTTGAGCAGCACACAGTGAGGATCCAATCCTCCCCGTGAAGCACCCATTAGATTTCTGTGCAGTAAACACTGTGTGTAATTAAACCGTGCCGTCACCGTCGCCGTTACTGATTAATAGTTTAATTCGAAAACAAGCTCACTAATAAAAGATACAGTAAATCTAGCAGTAAGTTGCCGCCACAGACAGTCTTCCCATCTTGTTGCACTTTCTGAAATCCACCAAGCGTGTCCAAGTGATGTTGAAGTAAACAGAAGAAACGGCGTCTGTGACCTCGTCAGGTCAGGAAGTGGCGCTAGGTTGACTCACAAACTGCACCCATCAGTTTTTGATCACATCAATTAAAATCAGATGGCCTGAGAACAGTTTGCTCCTAAGTTACTTTTAATGATGGTGGCACTGACCAAAAAAATCACAACTCTGCTGTGTGAAGGCGTCCGTCTATTTATAGACAGCAGCACATTGCACTGTGTCCCTCTCTGAGCAGATTTAAACATCAGTCAAGACCAGAAGATAAAACTAACAAAGATGTCGTGATGTAGAAAAGAGAGACCAGAGTATAAAGTATTGTTTTGGCTGGAGGCTGTTTTATCTAAATCAATTTAAAAATGTCATACTTAAACATGAAACAAAAACACTGAGGGGCTTAAATATAATTAAGCCTGACAGGGTGCGACCAGAAATTAGTTTCCTGGGAAAACGACGAAGCCAGACTATGAGCCAGCAACTCTGTCAGAGGCTATGCAAAGTGAAACACCTCAGGGTTCCTCATTAATTCATCGAACAAACAACAAAGATCCCATCCAAAACAGTCTCAGGCAGTTAGCCTGCAACGAAAATGCACTTCATTACACACTTGTTCCAGTATATTCCAACCAAGGCTGCTCAGGAGAAGCTAATAAAAGGCGCCGAAAAAGGGACCTTCTTCCACTTAATGGGCGACAAGTTCTCTCTCAAATTTGACTCCATTGATTTGATCCAAAGTTTTAACAGGCAATTTCGTCAGGCTCACACTTCTTGCTTAATTGGCTTACCCACAGCGATACGGCGAAGATCTGTCATCAAGATTTAAAACTCATGTTTGGCAAGACAATGAGAAATCAACATTCCCCCTCATAATAAATAGGGCCTCGTCATGTTTTAATTAAGCAAGATTAATTAGCTTGCTTGAGAGGGGAGATAAGGGAGGACTGCAGTGATCTGTCCCTCCCTTATCATAGTTTACTCTGTAGTCCTGAAAGAAGTGTGATCGTGCTGTAGAGCTGACACACAGTTAATGACTACAGAGCAGAGGACATTCGGGATGATTGGGATAGTGAGGCTGAGCCCCTCAGAGCAAAGAGAAGCAGCGATGAAATGCCTCATTATGGGATCCACCAAAGCAGAGCACTGTCACCACACAAAGGAAAGGATGGAAACACGTGACGCAGCTAATAAGCAATATTTTCACCTCCGCAGAGGAGTCTATGTATTTGTTTGTTAGTGACAAAGATAGAATACTGTATTTTCCGCACTATAAGCTCCACCTAAAAGCCTTGAATTTTCTCAAAAACTGACAGTGCACCTTATAATCCGATGCGCCTTATATATGGATCAATATTGGTTAATTATGGCTGCCGTAGTCAGGGGGCGTAGCCCTAACCCTAACCCTTTGATTTACCGTAGCAGTATCAGACTGTTTCTTTTACGTGTTCCCCTCCACGTTTGTGATGCACTAACTACGTGAGAAAAAGTTGCACTACCTGTTGTACCTTGCTGTTGATAAACCTCAGGGACGTTGGTTTGTTTTCTATGAATAAAGTTTGACTGACTGACTTATCTGACTGTTTTGTTGACATTCACTTTAGTGCAGCTTCATCTAGATGGATGATAACACAACCCCAGACACTACAATAGTTTCTATTCATATGCGCCTTACATATGAAAACAGTTTTAAAATAGGCCATTCATTGAAGGTGCACCTTATAATCCGATGCGCCTTATAGTGCAGAAAATACGGTATTACTTAAGGAACAAATCATTGTATTTTGTATAAGATCAAAGGATACGATCCCATTGGAAAAATCCCCCAAATCCTTCACCACAAGAGGGCAACAGTGTTCAGTTTAGAGCATCAATACAGCCAGTATATTTAAAAAAAAAAAAATGGATGTAGCAGTTAGGTCTCAAAAATGCAGCCAATGCCGAAGTGCAAAAAGGTGCAAATACCACCGGTGGCCACTAGATGCTTGCTTGCATCAGCTGACTTTTTGATTCAAAAATCCTTATTTTCAATCATGAAATACTTGTGATTCTGATGTCATTAGTTAAAGTCAGCTCTTCTTTTCAGTGACCTGGTCCGTCTAAAAAAATCATTTCATCAATAAGTAGATATTAGGTTTCCAAAAGACTCAGGGGTGTGGTTAGTTTGATTGACAGGTCTGGTCTCCATTGATTTACAGGTGGTGTGGAGGCTCATCAGTTCACCAGTGAACTCCAGTCTCATACACGTTGAGCAGTGTCCTCGGGTTCAAGGCTCAGACTCCTCCCTTCATATCTAAATATGGTCATATCAGGCTCATTAGCTTTGCCCCGTTTTATACACAGTCTATGGTACAGCTGCATAAAGCTTTAGCGAAGGTTTGCACTCTCTGAGTCCAGTTATAAATGATTTAATCTTTTCAGCAACAACAAAAAAAAAACCTTCAAACACGTCTTTAGTCCTGATAAATGAGAGGGTGGGAAATCCTAAAATAACTGCAAAATAATTTATTAATTACTTCTTAATTAAGGGTTTTTTCATGTGCTTCCTTTGTCATTGTACAGTACTGTTGATAAACCAAGGCTGCTTTAAGGCTCAGGGGACAATAATTATCATACTACAGATTTACAACATGAAAGGAAGTAAGAGCAAAAAAAACTCTGAAAACTAGCTTGACAAAATAAAAGCACATGGCAGATATTGTATATTGAGGTCACGTGGAAGTAACTGAACTGTCTCCATGACAACGAAGCAACTCAATTCACCGAGGAGGATGAAGATGGCCAAGATAGAAAGTATGACGATCTTGTGTTATTTTTTTCATGGTCAAGGTTAAAGTGAAATAAAAACACAGGCCAATGAAAATATGTATGAGGCGGCGCCAAGCCTCTGCATTGTATTTTTGTCTTCACCTTGATTTTTTGACCCTGAATATGTTTCATAACCCCGTGTTTAATTAGCACTCTTCCACTCGGTGTATAGAGTGCACAAAATCTGCATATTTGAAGCACACAAAGTGATGCTAAAAACCCATTAACGACCAGTATGTTTGCATTAATATAAGATACAACAACAACAATTACCACTGAAGGTCACTGTCATCTTTCTGTCAGATAAAAGGATCAAACCTAAAAAAAGAAGCTTTCAAAGTAGGTCAGAATGCAGATGTGCTCGCCGCTGGCACTTGGAGTAAATGTGTGTGTGTATGTGTGTGTGTGTGTGTGCTGCATTCATTGTCTCCTGGTGTGCAACGCCCGAGGCTACTGCAATTATACAGCCACACTGTAGCGCGTGTGGAGTGTAATTCTTAAAATGTGCACATGAAGTGTAGAGGAGGTGAGGCGAAAAATTCAGAGGAAAACACGACTATGCTTCAGTGACTGTAGGTAAAAACATGTTGCTAATATTACACAACACTTTATGGGAATGCTACATTGTTACAACCCTTTGATCACTCTCATCAAAGACTTTGATTTGAAATTTCAAAAGAATGGACAAAGTTTTTCTGTTTGTTATTTGAACTAAAACTGAGAAATCTTTTTAAACATCTCCTATTACCGTATTTTCCGGACTATTGAGCGCACCTGTCTATAAGCCGCTACTGAATTCATGTTCATACGGAAAAGGATTTTTTTGGTGAGTCTCTTGCAGAGGAAATAAACGGCATTTTATTCTGAAATGACGTGTTTTCCAGTTGTTCCCATGATGCCATAAAACAACAAAAAAATGCTTGGGTTTCCATGGTGATTTATGAAGTATACACCTACATAAAAGACCAGTGAATCCCAACTATTTCCACTTTTCTAGACTTGTCTTTTTACCGTATTTTCTGGACTATTGAGCGCACCTGTCTATAAGCCGCTATTGAATTTATTCCAACAGTTTCATGTGGTCCACTCTGACTGGGTCTGATGTGACGAGGCTAAATGTATCGACGGCACAGAGCTTGCTAGCTTGTAAAAAGCTAACGAGCTTCGTGTTGCAGATACATGAGAAACACCGGTGTCGGAAAAAAGTAGCAGCTTATAGTCCAGAAAATACGGTAAACACATAACAACAATAATGTGTAAAACCCAGTAGATCTTTGAAATGACACATTTTGGAAGGAAACAATCATCTGTAAACATCTTTTTAAATCACTGACTTAAATTAAATGCCGACTGAGCTTTTAATAAAAACACAGAGCATCTCACTGCAAAGGTGAGACGGGTAATAAACAAGGACGATTCCCTTTGATTTGATTTTTCTCTTTTATCTCATCTGGATTGAAGTTGTGTGAACACATGTATGAACTGACAGCCTGTGGCACATTGTGTGCATATTTTCTTTACGTGGACCGCTGCCAATCTGTTTTCTTTTCCAAGGACAGTCACCAAAGTGCCGGACAACAGCTGCCACTCGCACAACTGATGCGGCATACATGAAATTACTTTAGTCCACTCCCCCCAGCATCTTTGCTTTTATTTATTTTTTCTCCTGCATTGATTTTCTCCATTTCTCTGTTTGCATTACGCCTCTTAACCTGCACTCCTTCCCTATATCCCTCTCCCCCTCTGCAATTGCTATTCAGCTGTGACAGCCTGGCTGTGGCCCACTGGGAGTGGATATAAGGTTCTACAAATTAAATTGGACACAGGAACAACTGCGAAGATGGGAAAGGAAAATGGGCCCACACACGACTCTGAATGCACAGACTCCTCTATAAATTCCATCTCTCTGCAAACACAACAATTAACACAGTGTTACATTCGGCGTGCTGTGGTGAAATTAAAGGAGCAGATGTTGCACAAGACTCTCACTGATCATTAAAGTTGCACTGAAATTACATTTTGAGAGGATCTAATGTCTGTATCGTGATGTATTTCCAGAGAAAACAGGATATGTAGGTGGGACAGGACACAACTTTTTCTGGGGTGGATACTGAAAACAACTTCCTGTTGGGTGGAAACAATAAAAATCTGGGTAAAAACGACAAAATGTTGGTTAAAAACAGGCCATTTAGTAGTTGAAATGTAATTTTTTGGCTAGCATTGTTAAGTAAGTGAACAACAGACTTCAGGATCGTGACGTCACATCACAACATTTTTAGCGTGGAAACTTTTTGGTCATTTTGTTATAGTTTATCAACAATGGGCTGCAGATGTTGCATGGTGGGATGTGACAATAGGTCTAATCAATGGTCTGGGAGATGTTAATCAGTTAATCATGTTGTTATCCTACTGTTCAGGTCCCTGTCCGTCCCTCTGCTTTGGTTGCAGCCATACGAGCAATCGCGGTGTTGTCATATCTGGCAACATTAATCTATTACATAAATATGGAAAAACAATGTTCCCAAACAGACCAATGTTTCCCTTGCACTGTAACAGATTTGTAATTTTCAGAAACAGTGCTACAGGTGTGGATGCATCAGCTGTTTGCAGAGCATTCACTAAAATCTCAAAGAAAACATCAGCGATCGCTCACATCCAGGCGTCTGTTTCACCTGTTTAAATGATGCACCACTTGTTTTACTGATGTCCTGCAAAATGTGTGTTAAAATATTAATATTATGTGTGTCAAACATACATTTTTTGGCTCCTATTTGGCTGTTTACCATTGCAGCCCACAATCCACCGTAAGTTCCCGAACTCTATACGACCAACGATGTGATCTAAAGGGATTAAAGACGTCGTTCATTTCAGATCGGCTTTAAAGGTCCTGAAGAAAAGAGCTCAACTGAACACAAAGGGTTCACTCTGCCTTCATTGTTACAGTTAAGAGGCTCTGCATTACTACGAAGAGCGTAAAGATCACATTCACACTCAGATTTCTCAGTATCCCATGAGCCAATCTGGTGTTAACATATATGCTGCAGAACAGCGAAACCATAATCATTTTTCAAATGTCAGCGCCATAACTACGCTAACACCTTGATGTAACCCTGTGACGAGTGTTATATATATGTCATGAAATATAAATCCTCAGGAAACACGAGGCTTTCCATGTTATGATGAGAGGTCCAAACCACAATTACCTCGGCCTCTATTTAAATTACTGTGTGGGAAATTATGCATGTAGCTTATCCCTTATGTTCTTCTCACTGCTGGAGTATGATTGGCTTTAAAGTGTCAGCTCCTTGGTCTTAGCTCTGCCACATTAAACTGCATGACAATTTGTGCCAGAAACTGGGTTACAATTCCCAACTCCCATATTAATATGGAAGTAAATGAAATTTTCTTCATGCATCCTTATTGCTCCATCATACCCGCACACACATGGAGACGCTCATCCCCAGAAACAATATGATTTATTCAATTTCGAATATAAATAAGGAGTAGTAGGGATGATACAATTTAATTTTAAAGACGGTTGTGGCTTTAATAAATAAGGCGACTGTGGAGCGTTAAGCGAAGGAACTCGGCGCTACAAAAAGTATACGACCAAATAAGCTTTTGTTTGTTTATGGTTGTGGTTAGTGACGTTCCAGTATAAGGTCAAAGTGGCTGCTCCTGTGGTGATGTATCCATTATTGATCCCCTTCCTGGAGCTGCCTGCGTGTTTAATGGGCTGGCCAAGCTATTATCCGTAGGCTTTATTGACAGTATCGACAGACGTGCTGAGAGGGGAAGTGCAAACGGCAGCAAGTCATCACAGCCATGTGTTGACCCTAGAGATGCAGATGCCATGAGGGCCTCAGAGGAACGGTTTGTGTATATTGGATCACTCTGCTGAGCCTCTCGAGGGATTTTTGCAATATGTAAACAGCACTCAATGCAATTACATTTTGATAAATACAAGGAATTTGAATGTAGCTTAATACGGCGTATGCTTCTTATGGTGCATTTACACTGGTACCTACTCGCTTCGCTTCGCCTCGGATCGCTCTGGATCGGCCCCTCGGTTGCATTTACGTTGCCGAGGATCGTCCCTCCTCCGTGTAGCTGGTCGTCATTCGTCATCTTTTATGCGATTCTTTCGTTTCGTCCAGCTCCTGCTGAATTTTCTCATCTGCGACTAATGACAGAAAGGTTTGCACCTCGTCCTGAGTCCATGGGGCAGGATTTCTAACAGATGCCATTTCTCTTGTTATTTCAAACACGTCTGCACGGTTTGCCGAAGATTTAAAAACGGCGTGTTTGTGGGGACAGATTACGTGCCGCACAGTGATGATGCAACGATGCAGTGACGATTCCGACCAATAAGATTTTAGTACCTGCTCCGACCTGACCAGGTACTTTTTTTAGAACCGCAGGAGAGGAGGTACGAAAAGTTGTACCAGGTACCAAGTTCTAGGTACTTTTTTGCCAGTGGAAATGTGCCAAAACCGAAGCGAAGCGAGTAGGTACCAGTGTAAATGCACCATGAGACTGTCTAGATGAGTTGTTCTCATCTTGCTTGTTCAACACTAGGGCTGTCACATTTTATTCCAAATTTGGATATTTGTTGGAACGTGGGGAAAAAAGTTCATATTTAAGCTACAATGACCTGCTCCAACAGTAGGCTGCAGTCTCTATAAGACATACCCAGCAACCAGGTCTCAAAAAGTCCAATACA
>OOFC01042678.1:0-17950 GCA_900323345.1 Pseudochromis fuscus
ACTAGCCCCGCCCCTAACTCCTCCCCCCAGATCTCTGAGAAGAAGAGTTGACTTTATCTGATGACATCAGAATGACTTGTGGAGAAATGTATTGATGAATATTTCAGGATTGAAGATGAGGATGTTTGAATTGAAGTCAGTTGGAGCAGCACCTGGTGGCTGTTGGTGGTATTACACTGCTTTACATTTGTACATTGTTCTTTATTTCTGAGACCTGGTTGTTTCGTCCATTTCTATAAAGCCTTTGATATTGAGCTTCAAAAAGAGACAGATTTCTCAGGGCCTGGTCTGTTTGATTGACAGCTCTGGTCTCCAATGATTTACAGCTGGTTTGCAGGTTCACTGGTGAACTCCAGTCTCATCCTCATTGGACAGTGTCCTCAGGTTCAAGGGTCAGACCCACCTCCTCCCTCCTCCCTTCATATCCAAATATGGTCACTTCCTGCTCCAAAAAACCAACATGGCCACATTCAGATACCAAACTACAAACCAACGGGTGACATCATGATGACTACATCCACCTCTGGTGTCCAGCCTGTGGTAACACAGTCACTACTCATTCTCTCTTTAAAGCCCCAATCAAACAATGAAATAGTCTAAAAAACAATGTATTGACAAGACTTTAGGCCACGTCATCATTTCAAATGAAACCATCCAGTTGCTGCAAAGTGATGCTTCCATTTTGTTCGCTGCTGGTTCCAGGAAATATTCAACATTGTCTCCGACAGAATCAAAGGTTTAAAGAGTCGATGCTTCGGGAGACGAAGAAGAAGAAAAGGAAGAATGTGTTTTACTCACCGTTTGAAATGTTGCCTCAGAAGCAGACGCAACGCGTCTCAGTCGCCTCCATTTCAACTCAACCCCCGAGAAACACACACTCCTGTTCTCATCTACACACACACACACACACACTCTTTCTCTAAGACACACGCATAATCTCACACACACGCACAGCAAACACACACTGGGAGTGTGTGGAACAATCCCAGTGCCTCTGTCTGACAAAGCTTCCTTCATCCTGCTGAGAAAGGCCTGTTTGTGTGGATGTGATGCTCAGTGGGACATTCACATTCTGGTGAACACAAACCAACAGTGAAATATAGCATCAATTTACATACACAGCCATTCACATTTGGACACGAGAGGACGGCGCTTTGTGGAGGAGAGCGCCGGGACGTCAGGGATCTGATGAGAGGACATGTGCAGGGAGGCAGGAGTAACAACGTTCACTAAACTCAGGATGAATAAATAAATAAATCAACCTCATCTTTAGATCTTTAGTCACGAACAGAGACTTTGTTTCCTCTGCAGCACAAACAGAAGCTGACGATATCGTGCTGGAACCTCGGACACCTTCACGATGGTCCTGAAAGGTCACCTGAAGGTTTCAGAAATGACCTTTACTCAACGTTCTCTTCAGGGAACATTTGCTAAAGGTCAATGACAGAAACTTCAGGTAACCTTTAAGTAACGTCCCCTCCAGGTATTTATGTCCAGTGTGGGAGTGAAGTATCCACATGTTCAGGTTCTCTGAAGGTCTCCTCTCTGAATATTGATAACATTGTACGGTTCCATGTAACGTTCCTTGGTGTGATCTGACTGTTACTTGCTGTACAAATAAAACTGGATCAAACACAAAGTTTAAAAAATGAATGTTCCCTGGTGGTTATTTGAGGAACTTCAGGAGATGTTTGAGGAACGTTCCCTGAAGGTCGACTAAAGTTTCCTCCAAATGTTTCAGAGTAAATGTTCAGTTACTAAGAAACATTTGGAGGAATAATCCTGAGGAATGTTCCCTGAATGTTTCCTGCAGGTAACAGTGTTGCATCTAATCTTTTATCTTACATTATATGTCTTCTAGGATTTATTAAGTGTAACCATTTGTTGGTGCTTTTTTTTTTTTTAATCCACCTGAAACATAATCTCCACAGGATCTAACTTCTGGATCGGGACTTATTTCCAAAACAAAACATTTGGAGCAATTTGATTGGACCATTGAAACACCATAGCTAGCTAGCTAACAGTACTAGCAAACATTAGTGCTATGTACTAACTAATGATCAACAGCAGATTGATTGACAGGTGGATGGTGGGATGCTATTGGTTGAAATTTCTCTGGAGAAGATGATAAAAGTCACATGATGTTATTTTCAATCCAGCTGTTAAAAAGTGATGGTCCAGCCATTTAAAAACACAGCAGCTGCTATTTGAGATTCAGGATCAATACAAAGGATGAAATGAGAGATCTGTGTCTGTGTTGTAGTCGTGATAAAATCTAAATCTCCGCCTCACTTGTCACTTCTATCACACCAACATTAGTTCAAGTCCCGCTCAGTGGTCATATGGTCTGTTTTCTTATTTATGTCCACTTCCTGTTTTATTTTGGCAGTCATGATTTTTGTGTGTTTTGTCTAGTTTTACTTCCTGTTTTTCTTTCACACCTGTGTCTTATCTGCTTGTTAGCGTCCCCTACTTACACTCTTTACACACACACACACACACACACACACACACACACTTCCTGCCAGATTGTTGTTGTGGCTTTGTGTGTACATGCTTTTCAGCCTTTACCTCATGTTGCCAGTTTGCCTTTGTTTTTGGGACTTTGATTTTTGGACTTTGTTTTTGGGACTGTGGTTTTTGGCTCACTCCCTGAATGGACCTCGGTTGCCGTCGCTGACTCCCTTCCTGTGTGTGACCCCGGATCTGCTAAGTAAAGATTTTAACCTTCTCAACTTTCCTGTACTGAGTTTTGGTCTGGATCTGAGTCTCAGGTTTATTCAGAACCATCACAAGGCTCCTGTTGGACCAGTGTGATGCAGGTGAGGGTCAGGAAGATGTAGGTGAATGAGCCTCACACAGAGATAAATCAATCAGTAGCTCCAGATCTGTATGTTGTGTGACAGCTGAGAAAACAACAATCATGTGTTTGTTTACTGTGTATTAATCTTCCTGTTTCTGATTGGCCACAGGACCAGTCTGTCCACCTGTCAGGACCTCGTCTGTCAATCATCCCCCACTGATGCTGCAGCCATCACAGGTGAGACGTTTACTTTGTTTGAGGTTCCTGCTTTAGCTCATCCTGGATATGAACTTATTGTTTCTTTATGTCTGAATGTTAAAGTGTTTCTTATTGGACTGATGTTTTTTTACTTCCTAATTAGTTGCCTGTGTGTCCACAAACACCTGAAAACAAATGTGATGGTAACAGCCGATAAGACTCATCCGTCTGATTTCCTCAGTGCTCACTCACAATTATAATTTAGTGCTAATTAGTCAAAGTGAAGCATGTGACTGATTAACAAAAACAATACACACTTTTATATTTTATTCACTTATAAATTATGTACTTACATATTTTTTATGTGCACTGTTTATAGCTCACGACCTACGATTATGAACCGCTCCTTCCCACCATTATGAACATCAATAATGACGCTGATACACAGTAATCCACAATGTGGAGCAGCAATGTGGGGGATTCATATCCTCATAGAGAAGAGTCACTGGAGTTTATGAAATGTGTCACTGGAGCACCTTGGTACAGTATTTTATGACAAATCCAACGGTAAGATTTCTGATGCTGCACTCCTCGTTTACACCTGGTAACGAGGGTTGAAGTAAAGACACTTTGCAGTAAACTATGCAGGAAAAATATACATATATAAATATATACATTTACATAAAGATATATCAATCCCTAGAGAGAAGAACCTGAAGTTATTTCACTTGCAGGACATGCAGTCTCATGTCAAAGCAAAACTTTACTGGTAAGTAGAGTTGTACAACAGTGTTGAAGGAATGTGAAATTACATCTGAGGGGTAAGGACAGGTAAAAAACCCCAAACTTCAGCATCATAACATAAAAAACTGCAATTAACCAGAGTGAATGTTCGCTGAGAGGCCTCATTTGAAACTGTAGTCCGTGGGATTTCAAACCAAGCCACCGATCAGGGAGCTTGCCTCCTGAGCATCCTTGTTATGTGCGGTATGTTCAAGTCCTGTTGGAAGAAAAATCCTTGTCCAGTCTTAGTTCTGCTGTGAGATTTTCCAAATACAGATTAGTTGTAACTGTCACTCAAACAACCTGTAGATATGTCGATTTAAAATCTGTCCCGAGAGCGTTTTTAGCGTTGCATTTGTAAATACCAGAGTTCATGAGCACAGGATTGTGTATGACCAGACTGCCCTCCTCTGTCATGTGAATTCCCCCCTGTGCTGTGTACCGGTTATGTGGAACCAGCGTGGTGCGTCCGGGTAAAGTCCAGGAAATATCCGGCTTGGGAATACCAGCCGCGACACACTTTAACATCACCGGCGATCCACGGTTCACTCGGGTGATGGACGTCAGTGTACTGGTGACGCGTGGGGGAAACACCATCACTGCCACCGGGTAGGATAACGTCGACGAGCCGAAGGAGTTGGAGGCTTTACAGACGTACGTTCCTTTGTCAAAGGTGGCGACCTGCCTGAGGTGGAGGGTCCCGTTGGTGAGGAGAGAGATTCTGCCCACGGTCTGAGGTTTGTCCAACACAACGCCATTGGGTAGGGTCCATGTGATCGATGCCTGTGGCCAACCATCCACAGTGCAAGGCAGGAAGAGACTGAGGCCGTAAGTGATCTTCATCCCCCCTGGAAAAGTAAAGTTAGGACAGTCAGTAGAGTTCAGCACTAAATGTCAGATACAACTAAATATTTACTTCAAAGGACCTTTCCCCATTGATTCTTCACATGCTTTAAGATTATTTATAACCTGTCCAGTTTAATCTGGACAGTTTTTCACCTTTGTTATAATTTATTTGAGCAGAGCACCTCTGTCCATAGAAATCCTACCCAGCTGCAGAACAACTGCACTGAGATGCTTGACAGGATGTAGTCTGGTTCAGCTATAAACAAATTTGTGGTGGTAACGTGATTTGAATGGATCTGCACTAACCAGCTGCCATGGTGCTGTTTTCAGAGCAGAATGCAAATTTGCAAATCAGTTTACCTCCACCACCTGCTTCACCAGCTGGACCACAGGTGGTAGAGAGGGGAGTCATCAAATCATTAGGTTGGTGGTTCAATCCCTTGCTCCTCCGGGCCACATAGCAAAGTGTTGCTGAGCAAGACACTGAACCCTAAGCTGCTCCAGGCGTTAGCTTGCAGCTTGCAGCTTGCAGCTTGCCTGCATGGTAGCTCTGTTTCCACTGGTGTGTGTGTGTGTGAATGGGTATAGGAGAAGGCAACAACGAGTTTAGTATTTTTTTTTTCTCTAAAAAGAAGGTAAAGGAAAATGCAAACATTTCCCAACACATCCACTGACTCAGGCTGGTTTTGAGCAAACTGAGGAGATTTCAGGACTTAAATGAGACGTGAAATCAAACCTGTAGATCCTCTGATCACTGGCTTTCTTCCTGCCTCCAAGGCGTAACGTTTCTCCGCTTGTCCTGCCACGTTTCTTGCCAGACATCGGTACACTCCTTTATCTCCCGCTACTGGGTGAGAGATTCGCAGAGTCCCGTTGCCCAAATGATGGGTGAAGCGATGAAGTCTAGTACCCGGTGTTAACATCGTCCCGTTGGGTAGCACCCAGGAAAACTCTGGGTTTGGTTTGCCCCGAGCAGGACACTCAAGGGTCAGTTCCCCACCGTCCTGCTTTATTGGTAAGATTTCAATATTTGGAGCAGCAAAGCTGGGTTTCTCAGCTAATGACGCCACATCTAATTCAACCAAGAGTGAGGCTTCACCCAGGTGGTTCTTAGCTTGACATGTGTACCTCCCCTCGTCTGTTTTCCGTACCCCCCTCAGCTCCAAGCTTCCATTTTGATGAACTTGAAAACGACCTCCGAGATAGGGCGTTGTGAGTGAGTGGCCATAAGGCGTAACCCACCAGATTCTTGGTTCAGGTTTTCCTTCCACTTTGCAATCCAGAAGTGCTGTTTGGTAGGAAACACCCAAAACCTTTGTGGTACTCTTCCCTTTCATGCCATTGATGAAGGGTTCCTGGGGTTCAGCTTCGACTTTCATGTTTTTAATGTCATCACCTGCAGAATTTCGTGCCACACAAGCATAATTCCCTTCATCCGTCAGCGTCACCTTCTTCACAACCAACGTTCCATCGTCCATAATCTGAAATCTGTCCGACGACGCTGGTATCACATCTTTACGTGGTGAGATCCATATGATTCTTGGTGTGGGTTCACCTGTTGCCTGACAACTCAGTTTGGCAAATTCTCCCAGTTTTACCACCACCAGTGACTGAGACTTTAACCTAATCTTCGGAGCATTTGGTCCCACGGTGACGCTCACTTTTTTTTCATCTTTGCCCAGTTTGTTCTTGGCATAACAAGTGTAGTCACCCTCGTCTTTTTTGCCCATCTGCTGGAGAAGTAAAGTTCCGTTGCCAAAGATGACGTAGCGGCGGTTGCGATGGCCGCTGTCATCTGATTGGAGGGCGTTGTTGATATAAGTTCCATCTGGCAGACTCCAGGAAACCTCTGGATCAGGGAGGCCACTCGCAACACAGTCCACCTATGAAGTGAGTGGAAGAGAGACGAGTACATGAATGAATCCTGGTCTCATTTTCAACTAACGATTGGTCTTTAAGGTTACGATAAGGTTAGGAACAGTCATCAGGTCAACAGGAGTGAAGGCAATAAAATACACCAGAAAACACAGGTAACATGGCATTTTACACTATTATAAAGTTTATAATTTTCTACTTTAACCAAAGCAGGAAATGGGTGGGTTGCCTGCTCCAGGTCGGGGGTGAGGTCCTACCTCAGGTGGAGGAGTTTAAGTATCTCGGGATCTTGATCATGAGTGAGGGTAGGATGGAGCGGGAGATCGACAGACGGGTTGGGGCGGCGTCCACAGAGATGCGGTCACTAAACTGGTCTGTTGTGGTGAAGAGGGAGCTGAGCCGGAAGGCGAAGCTCTAGATTTACCAGTCGATCTACATTCCAACCTTCACCTATGGTCATGAGCTTTGGGTAATGACCGAAAGGACAAGATTGCGGATACAAGCAGCCGAAATCAGTTTCCTCCGCAGAGTGGCCGGGCTCAGCCTTAGAGATAGGGTGAGGAGCTCCGTCATCCGGGAGGGACTCGGAGTAGAGCTGCTGCTCCTCCATGTCAAGAGGAGCCAGCTGAGGTGGTTTGGGCATCTGGTAAGGATGCCCCCTGGATGCCTCCCTTGGGAGGTTTTTTTGGGCATGTCCCACCAGAAGGCGACCTCGGGGCTGACCCAGGACAGGAGGGACTATATCTCTTTGCTGACCTGGGAACGCCTCGGGATCTCCCCGGAGGAGCTGGTGGAAGTGGCTGGGGAGAGGGCGGTCTGGGCCTCTTTGCTGAGGCTGCTGCCCCCGTGACCCAGACCCTCTGGATAAGCGGGAGATTACGACGACTTTAACCAAACTTTGCACATACCTGGAAATTTTGTCCAAAGGTGACCCTGGTCTGTGCAGTCCTCACATGTTCAATTCTGGGAGGGGTCATTACCACGTCCACCTGATAAAGCAACAAAAGGTGTTATTAAAAAACTGTTTCGCATTTCTGACCAAATCTATGACTTTCTATCTTAGGTTGAGTGTGTTGTGTCGAAGATGCTGCATACTTTTAATTTACAATATATAGTAAAATGAATGTCCTATTAAGTGTGAGGGTTGTTGAAAGGTGTAAAGATATGTTAGAAATCTTCACATCAACTTTGATGCTCATTAACAAGGTAGAGGTATCTACTGACAAAAATACTCTCAGGAGTTAAACAGAGACAAGCCAAAAATATTTGGCAGCAAAGTGGACTTGAGTCATTATCTGCCCTTATCATACCTGGAAGAGCTCCATGTCCTCTCCATTGGGTCGCTGAAAGACACACAGATAATTTCCTCCATCCAGCTCTGTTAGCTGAAGAATCCTCAGAGTCCCGTTACGGAAAACTTTAATGGGCCTCTCTGGACTGGAGGAGGATGGGGGAGAAATGAAGATGAGATTAAAGCAGTATGATGACTTTAGTGGTGCTTTTTCATGTATCTATAAATTCATGGACATGTGTTGTTACCTGTATCGATGCTCCAAGATGGTCTTGGACGGTAGCTGCCAGGTGGTCCCTCTTGTGGATCCTGTAGACTCTGGACAGTGGAGGTAGACGGCAGACCCATACATAGCTGAGACAGTGTGTTGACGAGATGGGGTAGCGTGGCGGTGAGTCGGAGGGATGGGAGGAGGAGGAGGAGGAGGCTGCTGGGAGGAATCTGCTCTCACCTCCAGTTGAATCGTCCTTTTGGCCATTCCCACTGCATTAGTGGCCAAACACTCATACCTGTGAAGATTGATAGCAGCTTGGTCAATTAAATAACAAGCTATATTAAAAGTACACAAAATACCCTGCGATAATTTCAAAAGTACAGAAGATATTTAAAGTGTGAATGGTGTCTGTAGCTGACAGTATGTGGGACTGTATTGCTCTACTGTAGTCTGGCTGTTAATAGCAGCAGCTCTTTATTCAATAGATGTAAAAGAAATGTAAATCTCTTACCTCCCATCATCAGACGGCAAAACACTCTTCACCAGCAGTGTCCCGTTGGGGAAGACAAACAGTCTACGTCCCAGAAACTGTGATGGTTTAACGTAGACACCCGCCGGGAGCATCCACTTCAGAGCAGGCAGCGGTTCGCCCTTCACAGAGCAGTGAACATACACACTCCTGCCTGGTTACACAGGATTTCATTACTTTAATATGATTGTTGTGACATAGTAACATGTTCTTGTCTGAGTTTAGACTTCTGTATCATACCTGGCTGAATGATGACTGTATCTGCTGCTCCTTCGCCTATGCTTGGAGGCAGAGCTGCCACGTGGAGCTGGTAAGTAATTGTATCAGCACCTGCAGCATTGCTCGCAATACATTTATAATCCCCTTTGCTCGAGAAATTGGCAGAATGAATTTGCAGGGTCCCATTGTGAAGCAGGGACATTGGCGAGAGGAGAGTGCGAACGGTCCCGGCTTCACGAACAAACGTCCTGTCAGGAAGAATCCAGGAGATCTGGGCCGGTGGTTTTCCAGAGGCGAGGCAGTCGAGAGTCACACTTTTCCCTAAGTAGATTGCGATCTCTGTGGACTTGGGTGGTTGGATCTTGGGTGCCTCAGTCTGGACGGCTAAGGTGATGACCATTCGATCGGATCCAAACCGGTTCTGGGCTGTGCAGAGGTACTGCCCTCGATCCTGAAGCTGGATGTTTCTAATGACAAAGGTTCCATTTTTGAAGACTTCAAATCGGAGACCAAGTTTCGTGTTGGCTGGGATGGTGGCACCTGAGGCGAGAACAAACAAACACAAACAGGGATTCATTGGAAATTTGGTATCCATGGCAGACCTACATAACACAGAGCCAAAGATATTGTAAATGGTAAATGGTAAATGGAGTACATTTATATAGCGCTTTCATGACCTAAGCTAGGTCCCAAAGCACTTTACAAGGTAACTCATTCACCCATTCACAAACACACACACACACACACACACACACACACACACACACACACCAATGGCTACCGAGCTGCCATGCAAGGCGCTAACCACCATTGGGAGCAACTTAGGGTTCAGTGTCTTGCCCAAGGACACTTCGACATGTGGACAGGAGGAGCCTACATTCTTAGGATTCAAAGGCGACCCACTCTACCAGCGGAGCCACAGCCGCCCGTCCAGCTATATCTGGTGAAACCATCACATCCATCACATTTCTCTATGATTACCTTATTTTACCACAATTACAAAAACCAGTGTAGTTCTCTCACACATCTTCTCTTTACTTTTCGTTTATATCCTTGTCTCTTACCCGTGGAGACTTTGGTCCATGCGATGTTGGGTTCAGGATTCCCGGTTGCCTTGCAGGGAAGGAACACATCGCTCTCTGCCAGCACTGACACACTCGCTGTGGTGACTGTGGTGATGCGAGGTTTCCCCCCGACACCTCCAGCTCCCAGCACCCATGGGAAAGGAGGAGCAGCTGTCGGACGCCGGGAGCTGATTCGTCCTGCTGCAAAGTCGGAAGATAAATCTCATTCGTTCTTGAACTACACTGTTTATTTTCCACATCTTTCAGCTCATGTGCACATACCTCCAACAGGCCACCAGCCTCCATACAGAACCCCAGAGGTGGTGGTGCGGTAAGGGAGAGCGGTCGGTTTGAAACCAGAGAACGATGATGATGATGAAGATTTCCCATAGTGTGGGGGCTGCAGGGTGTAGCTGTAGGAAGCAGTGGGTGCTGGTGGCTTCGGGGTGTAAGGTATATGGAGGGATGGATAGTTGGGTTTAGGTGTGAAGGGAGATGGAGGATTGTAATAGCTAGTGCGAGGTCTGGGTGTCACCATCCTCCCGAGCTGAGCGATACGATCGAGCTGCGCCTGGAAAATCCAAACCAGAGTTTCATCATTTTCTAAATGGATTTCTATTGATTCTCAGGATGACATGTGTAATCAGTGTTTAGATAAAGAACAAGTCTAAGAACCACTGCTACAACATCATAATCCCATTGGTTCAGTATCTGGACAAGTACTTTTTTCTAACACTTCCATTACAAACCTCTGACTCTAGCTACACGATACCTTTTTCAGCAGCTGGTGGCTAAATGTGTCCATGGCTCATTTGGTGCTTGGTATGTAGTGTAGAGTTGGAGTTTTACAAAAACCATCAGTATACCTGTCTGTATCTGTTCCTCAGCCTTGACAGAAAGATCTGATCGATTGTTTGTGTCCTGCCGTCCACGTGAGGATTCTGATGATGATTTGGATGAGGATGAGGAAGATGATGATGATGCGACAGGTTGGGATTGGAGAGTGTGAATCTGGAGTCATCTGTTCCAGAAACAGCAGGCGTGGGTTTGACTGTTTCAGCTGTGATCTCCGGTCGGTTGGTGACAAATGAGCCGTGAGCCCAGGGGTGGGGGAGGGGCCAGGGTCGATGGGTGGCTGCAGGGTATGACCCGGAGCCTAGAAAGAGAAGTCAGTGTTATAGTCCTGATCTTTATTATTTATTGATTATGCTTTATTTAAAGCAGTTTTCAACGCTTTGTTTACCTTGTCGTGGGTGAGGAAAGGATTTTTGACCCGGCCAGGAGGGGTAGTAAGGGTAGTACTGATGAGGATAATGGTGTGAAGGCCAGTGGGAGGTTGGAGGGACTCTGGGAGGCTGGGTATGTCTGCCTGGATTCACTCCACCCTCTCTTCCTGTATTTCTGTTTTGGTTTGTAATCTTGGAAGATGAGGTTTGTCCTTTTTCCTGGTTGGCCTGATGGAGCCAGGGGTGAAGTGGCTCCATCACGGGGAAACTGTGGACTTCAGGCTTTGCAGTTGGCTTGTTTACTGCTTTATCTTCTTCCCGTGTGACTTCTTGTGTTGAATGTGATGTTAAGACCTTGGATGATGAAGTTCTTGTGTGGGTTCTTGTATTTTGCTCTGGTGAAGGTCGAGTGTTAGGTCTTGGTCTGTTTTGTGATGTTAGCCTGATGCTATCTCGTGTACTGTAACTTGGTGTAACAGACTCCATTTTTGTTTGTTTGTTGTCTCGGTTACTGCCTTTTCTGTCTGGTTTCTGTTTTTCTTCCATTGCACCTGTAACAACTCCTGCAAGCTTTTTATTGTCGCTGCCATTTTCTTCAGTTTGCTTTCTCGTGTCCACCCTCTTTATCTCTGGGTCTACAGTGTCTTCCTTCTTGTCTTCAACACTCCCTGAAGTTGGATTCTCCAGCTTTGGAGGGACAATCGTCTTTGGGTGGGGTAAATCATGACTTCCTGAGGTGGTACCTGTACGGGAATCTTGTTCTTTAACTGATGGAAAGGGAGTTATGCTATTGTCAAGATCGTGGGTGTTATGAATGGTTTCACTTTTTACATCTTCCTTACTGTCCACACTGTCACTATCCTTGTAATTATATTCTTCATAGTAGTCTCCTTCATTGTCCTCAGTTTCATACTCGGCAGATAAGGTTTCACGGTTTTCCACTGTGGTTGGATCAGGTGTTGTGGTGGTGGTGGTAGTAGTAGTTGTAGTAGTAGTGGTGGTGGTGGTGGTGGTGGTGGTAGTTGTTGTTGGGGGAACAGTTGTTTGGGGCTTGGTTGGTAACTGGTGGATGGGGTTTAGGTGTGGATGGATTCTTCTGAATGGAGGTTTTCTACGTCTGTAAGGAGGCCGCCTTCTGTTTGGTCGACCAGGAACAAAGTTGGAGTTTCTTCTTCCTTCTCCAAACTGCTTATTTTCTGATGGTTCAGCTGCTCCAACAACAGAGGCTTCAGTGGTAGACTCTGCTCGCTGTGTGATCCCACCAACAGGCGGCAGGGACGGTGTTGTATCTGCCACAGCTTCCATTGTTTCAGATACTTTATTGGCATCTCCTTTGTCCTCATCATCAGGAGGGGCAGTAGTAAGGTGTAAGTGGTTTACTTGAGGAACTAGTGTGGTGGTGATAGTAGGTAGAGGCTCGGATGTACTGGTTTGGACAGTTGTACTGATCTCTTCCGGTGACTTCTCTGTAGCCAAAGAAACACTTGGCTTGGCGTTGGCTTTAGCCAAAATCTCCGCCCAGCGATTTGGATCTAATTCCTTCACAGACTTATTGGGTTTTCTCTTTGAGTCTTTAATTCGTATCCTTTTTGAAAACCCATTCGGATTCCTTTGTCTTGTCCCTACCTTGTCAGGAAGCTGTGTAGTAGAGGGACGTATAATTTCCTGATAGTCTCCCCCTGAACCCTCTCCGTCCTCCACGCCAACAGGTACAGTTGGTTGCTTTTTCTCGGCCTGTACTTTGGACCTATCAGAGGCTTTTACTCCATTGACTTCCACCATGTGAGACAGCATGTCAACTCCATACAGGTTCGTAGCCAAGCAGCTATACTCCCCAGCATCTTCTGGCATCACCTTCCTTACCACCAAAGTTCCATTCTCCATCATTTCAGCTCTTCTTGTCTGCTGTGTGGCGAGAAGAACTTGGTTTTTGGGCAGGTACCACATAGTCTGACCAGGCTGAACTGAGGACACCTCACAGGGGAGGGTGAAAGATTTCCCCTTATCCACTACAATTTTCTGACCGTTGAAGGCTGTAGGACCGAGCGACCTTTCTTTGATGGTGAGTCTCAGATTCATCAGGTCCACACCAGCTTTGGTTCTGATGAGACAGTGGTAGAGACCTGAGTCAGACAGCGTTGCGTTTAAAATCACGAGCTGCCCTCCGTCAGAAATCTCTATTTTATCAGTTGTATCCTCCACAATGGACAAATCTGGAAGCATCCACTCCACTTTCACCTCGGGATCAGAAGTAATGACATTACATTGCAGCTCAACCTTTGAACCCTCCAGAGCAGTTTGAACCCGCCCCAGTGTCCCTCTGCGAATCAGAGCCCAGGAAGAAGCCAAGTCATTGCCGTCTTCTTGCCCCCTGTGGCTGTTGATGTCCTGCGTAATCAAAGTAGTGAAATCCATCACCAGCTTCTTAGTCGTTGTCTGCTGCCTGTTGAGCTTCAGAGTGACTCTGGGTTGAAGCAGCCACGAGGGCTCTGCCACCAAATACCCTTTTAATTCTGTGAAATATGGGGAGTTTTCATTTACAGCTTGGACATACTGATAGGTTACTCTGCTTTCATTTCCTTTCATCTGACCTCGCTCCAAAATGGCAGGGCTTTCGTAGTAATACGCGACCAGTTGCCACAGATTTTGCAGCGTCTCTCGATCAATCTCACACTGAAGGACTGTCACCAGCGACACGTTGACCGATAACTCCGCCGGTGATTGTGGATTGGTCGTCCACGTCATTGGTGAGTTATCTCCAGGATGCCTCACCTCGCACGCCACGTGAGCGCTGTTACCATGACTGTCGGAGAGAACGAAGGTCAGGTGGCCCAAAGGTTTTTCAAAGTCCCGGGTGTACGGGAGGTCGGGCTCTGCTTCCGACTCGGCCCACATCGGGTTGTCCCACTGTTTGAGGGGCGAGCGAAGAGCTGGTCGTTCGCAGGGGAGCTTGTCTGGAGTTAACCCGAACAGGAGGGTACCGTTCAGGGGCTGAGGAGAGGAGCACAGGGGGCACGTCTCACTGGAGCCACGCTCCTTCTTACACTTCATTACACCTGGAGAAAAAGAGGAGAGAAGAAGTGATGAGAGGAGATCAGAGAGGAAAAAACAATGATGGAAATAATCAGAGAAACTTCAGGTTAACGGGTAAAAAGTAAGAGAAAGGAGACAATTTGGGAAGTGCACAAAGTACCAACACGAAGGCAAAATACAAAGTAACAAATGAGGTAAAAACAAAACACGATTCTACTGTTATCATGATTAAAGACAGAGTGAAGTCCAGTGAAGCTTCATGCATCTCTAATACAGTTATAAATGTAATGATTTATTATCAACTGTGCTGTGATACACACTGCTCACACATGGGGCTGGTTAAAAACTGATTTGTAAAAACTTAACATAGCAATGACAAGTATGAGAAAGTACACGTCCTGACAAGTAGTGAAGGAAAAAGTAAATAATCTGATCAGTGTTTGAAATAACAACTACAGCAGATTGAGTCCACATGGTGTGCAGAACCCTGATGGGAGACATTTTCTTACAAACCGATACGAACTTATTCATTTATGTGATTCATTTACCGTAGTGTTTATTTTAGAGGATTAAATGATTTGACAGGGATGCATCACTCACTACAAAACTGGTCTTGCTCTTTTCTGTTTCTACTTGCACTGCAGAGTCTCCATATAAAAAATGGACGTCACCACTGGATCTTAAATGTGAAGCCAATGCAGAGGTGTAAAAAAAAAGTGCAATACTCCCGACAGCCACTAGATGCTGGCACCAAAAAACTCTGACTCCAAGTGACTTCCATTCAAAAATAGTAATGTTAATTCATGAAATACTTTTTTTTCCCCCACGTTATTGAAATGTGAGAAAGTAAGACCAGAATATTTGTTTGCACATTCACACCTTCATGTCTGGAGCTCCAGTCCAGCAGCCAGTGGAGCTGACAGTCGCAGGTCCAGGGGTTTCCATGCAGAGACAGGAGCTCCAGTCTTTGAGCTGTATTCAGAACGGCTGCAGGAAGCTGCTCCAGCAGATTGTCTGAAAGGTGGAGGTGTCTGAGACCAAGACATAGGTTCAATAAGGGGCATCCGGGAAGGCAGAGACAGTGAGATAAGATATATTTAGTGTCATTGTCAACAAAGAAATCTGGCAGGTTGGATGCAACTTTACAGTAGCGCATAGATTATTGCACAGAGATGCTCAGATGTAAGATGTTACAGTAGATATCCAGTGTTTAAGTTAAAAAGAAAATAAAAGTATCAGCATATTTTAAACGTGTCTAGAAGCAATTTAGGTGCATAACCCAGAAATAATCACAAAATGCTGTGTCAAGTGGACTGATTCTGTTTAATATCTGCTCTTTATGTCCTTGTGAAGCTACACTTACTTACTTTGCCTAAATCAAAGTGAAACTGAGCAGTAAATCTCTCTGTTTGTTAGTTTCTTACTTGAGTCCTGAGGTCCAAAAGCTTCCCAGCACTGACACTGTTATGAAGGTGTGTGGGTGAACCTCTTTGAGGAGGTTTCCTTCCAGCTGCAGGAGCTTTAGGGAGGTCAGGCCGGAGAAGGAGTATGGCTCTATGAAGTCTATCAGGTTGTGGTCCAGATGGAGACGGACCAAACCAACGAGCCCCTCGAACAGACCGGGATTCACCGACGTTAGCTTGTTGTAACTCAGCTTCAGGATCTGTGGAAAAAAGTCAGTTATACTCGTATTTGTACTGAATATTTAAACTGTTTTAACCCTTGTACGCCCCCCGGGGTCTCCTCGTACCCCGAAGAGGAGAGGAGGCGGGGTACATGGAGACCCCCGGGGGCGTACAAGGGTTAAGCAGGAATTAAATTAGGAGACAGGAGGACTTATGAAGCTGCTGTGGTTTATCAGACGACTGCAGCGTTCACAGTGTAAGTCCATAATCAGCAGATTTGGTTTAGTCCAACTCCTCCCAAAACACAGCATATTTAACTTGATTTAAATTTTTTTGGATACTTGTTCATTTTCTCTTTGCCATATTGTGTTCGACAGACAGTGTGTGCTGAGTGCACCATGGACTGAAAAATAAAGTTGCAAAAAAGTGCAGTACTCCTGAAGGCCACAAGGTGCTGGCTCCAAAAACCTTCAGCTCCAACTGACTTCAATTCAATAATTTTCAGGATTGAAAGTTTTTTAATGTCATTAGATAAAGTCAACTCTTCTTTTCAGTGATGTGGTGGGAGGAGTTAGGGGCGGGGTTAGTTTGATTGACAGCTCTGGTTTCCAATGATTTACAGCTGGTTTGAGGCTCCTTCACCAGTGAACTCCAGTATCATCCACAACTCAGATTCAAGGGTCAGACCCGCCTCCTCCCTCCTCCCTTCACATCCAAATATGGTCACTTTTGGCTCAAAAAAAAAAATCCATCAAGGCCAAGTTGAACCCAACTCCTGGCTTCAAAATGCGAGTCCACAAACCAACAAGTGACATCATGTTAGCTAGATCTACAGTCCAGGTCGTGATATCCAATATTGTTGAGAAAGTGATGGTGTATTTCCTTCTTGAAGTTGAACTGGCAAAGATATTTACTAAGGAAATTAACTCACAGCTCATCATCTTTGGTCTTTGGCGACAACTGTCCCTCTAAACCCTCGAGGACCTCTGAGTGTGGTTTTAATTGCGATGTGTTGGCGTGGATCTCAGTTCTGTTAAAACTGCAAATGTAGGTTCTGATTGGACACATCTGGACCCAACAAGACTCAATGTATTTCTAGTCAAGCTATCAAAGCACGACTAATTACTGGCTTAAATGTGGTTGAGGTGGAGGGTGACCGGATTTGGCTCTGTTGGTGGATACACTGTAGGCACCGGTGTTCGCCAGCTTCACTGCTGCTCATTACCTCAGTGTTTTTATTTTTCTTTGTGATGTGTCTCCATAGAAGTAAATGAATGTCACACTCAGAGAGAGACATCATCTGACCTACAATATGTTACTGTAGCAGGGAACCTGTCCAGGAAATTTGGTTTTTACTGATGTCCTCATCAAGTTTGTTATTTATCCAACATTGGTCCCAACAATGATTCTGGAGGAAGCAGCAGATTGAAAACACTCAGGAGAGTTTGACACAAATTAAAGCTGCAAGATCAGTTACCACCAGGATTTAAACACTTTCCATTTGCTTTCCTTTTACTTGTATCTGTGGAAACTGCTGCTCTTAATGATGTTAATTATGGGACTGAAGTTGTAAACGTGAATGTAGAATTAAGTTTGATAATTCAGTCAACGTACAAGGAATGAGACTCTTTCCCCATGGACTGTATTTGAAACTAGGTGTAGTCACTGTGACATCACCCGTCGGTTTGTGGACCTTGAGCATGACCATGTTGGTTGTTTGGAGCCAGAAGTGACCATATTTGGATATGAAGGGAGGAGTGAGGAGGTGGGTCTGACCCTTGAACCTGAGGACACTGTCCAATGTAAACTGAGACAGAAGTTCACCAGTGATTGAGCCTCCAAACCACCTGTAAACCATTGGAGGCCAGAGCTGTCAATCAAACTAACCCCGCCCCTAACTCCTCCCCCTCTCTCAGCCTAATATCTCCATAATGATGACATGATTTTCAGATGGATCATCACAAAGCTGGGAGTACACAGCAGGTGAACATTTGTGCCGCATTTGGTCTGAATTGAATAGAATAGAATAGAATAGAATAGAATAGAATAGAATAGAATGGAATGGAAGAATAGAATAGAATAGAATAGAATAGTATGCAATAGAATAGAATACAATTGAATGGAATGGAAGAATAGAATAGAATAGTATGGAATAGAATAGAATGGAGGAATAGAATAGAATAGAATAGAAGATACTTTATTGGGGTAAATTAGAGAATTTGAATCCCCCGTTAGAAGTAGGAG
>OOFC01042679.1:0-13151 GCA_900323345.1 Pseudochromis fuscus
CATAATGTGGTTGGCGGACAACTAAGGCCCAATCTCAATTCTCCCCCTTGGCCCTTCGCCTTCGCCCTTCCCCTCGGTTTTGCGCGTGCACGAGAGACGAGGGCTGTCCCAATCATCATCAATAGCGAGGGGAAGGGGGAAGGCGAAGGGGGAACATGACCCTTCAAAAGGAGCGTATTCACAGCCCCCTTGGAGCAAAGGGGTAGGCGTGGTTTTTAACAAAACAACAAGGAAGCATGGCACCGAAAAAAGTCCCCCACAAATGTAAGCACTCTGCACACAAGAATGTATCCAAAAAATAAAACCTGTTCTGTACTATGATTAGAAATAGCCTACATTTACCGATGATGGCAGCTTTTTCGCTGTCCGACATATAGCTATCGCTAATCGTAACTCTTTACGGCTCCGCACAATTCTTCGCCTTGACGAAGAAAGGCGAACGAATAACGTCCAAAAAAGACAGCAGCAAGTTGCACTTCTGAAGGCATGACGACCTGCTAACTACAGAAATGAGCAGAAAGGAGTCCTTAGCAACGGACGCTACAAGATGACGTCATATTTATGAGACGGAGCGAGGGGTGTCCCATTTTTAAGGGTTGGCAACGTACCCCTTCGCCTTCGCCCTCTGTTCCAAGGCATAGGGGAAGGGGCGAGGTGTAGGGCCAAGGGGAAGACGAAGGGCCAAGGGGGAGAATTGAGATTGGGCCTTAGTGTTGCTCTTTCATGAGGGGAGGAGGAAAAAAGATCTTCCTGCAGGAAAAGCCGAGAGACCCTGACTTTTAGTCCCTAGTGTGGGTCAAGTTCCAAAAACCACCTAAACCCACCTGTGATATAATGCAACTGGATAGTATGGTTCATTGGACTTTTCCTGCTTGAACCCCAGACCTCCGGTATGTGCCACAGTCTGTCTGTTGAGAATTTAACTCCAGCCACAAGCTACAAGACATTTTGGACTGAGGAGAAACCATCACGATGAATACGCCGTAAATAAAAAGGCCTGTGTGTAAAATACTTAATGCGCCCCTTTAAAAAGAGCACTTGCTCCTTTAAACACTCCTACACAATGTTTCAGGGGAGTTACTTTGGCACACAAAATGTAATGCGTGTGGAAAACCATTTAAAAAAAAAAAGGCAACAAGCCAAATGCCAGATATTAAAAGGTAGACTGATACATGGAGCAACAAGCAAAACAGCATTAGCAACAAGGATGCAGCACGACTTGGCGCAATGTCTACTTTGACATTCTTGAGGAAAGACTATCCATCCTATTTCTTTTCCATACCTCCCACTTCCTGTCTGGCGGTGCTGTATTTATCTCAGCGTGCTCGTTCAACAGACCACCACTCTATTGCATTCATACATTAGAGAGCATGGAAGCAGCTGTTAGCATGCTCACAGCTGGTCAGAGTAATTATATAACTTTGAAATAAGCCTTCCATCTTTTTCAGCAACAAGCAACCACAAGCAGCCTACTTGATATATGACCTCTTGCACGCAAAGCATTAATAGTTATAGTGCACTGTGGACAATTTATGCACAGATGTCACTGCCAAAACTATAAAGTCCTAATTATACCCAATAACTCACACGGATGAGGAACCTGGGCTGAATGTTAATAATTTGGTTTTGTTGCCCTTTTTTGTGTTTGTTGGTGATGGACTGCGTGACAGTGACGGTCTCATCATGATTTACACAGGCTCATTTGGCTCATAATATTGTTAAATTGCTGCTCTGTTTCTCCATTAAAAGGAGTCTATGTCCCAGAAGTTTGTAAATAATAACACCCACGGGCATACATGCCAATTTTGATGCGAAGGGCAGATGAAGGTTTACATGACTGCAGTCGGATGTGCAAAGAAGATTATTCGTACCGTATAATATAGCTCACCTAATAATACGGCAGAGCAATTTGTGAGTGCGATAAATTGTTTTGTTTGTTTGCTTTTTAAACTTCAGATCAGAGACTTGCCGATCACCTTGTTAAAAACACCTGATGCCAGTAAACAGACAGAAACTATGATTACCCGCGCTAAGGAAGCTACTTTTTCACCTTTCACATGATGGAAGTGATTTGAAAAAAGCACAAAAACAAAACAGATCAAGCAAAAACAATTGAATAAAGCTGTCAAAATATTAAATTCAAACACCTTAAAGGATATAATATTATATTTGCCTACATCACATGCCTTTCCTGTTTCCATGATGCTGTGCTATTAATCTAAATGTATTAACTAAGGAGGTTATGTTTTTGTTGATTTGTTTGTCTGTTAGCAAGATAATGGAAAAAACTACTGAACAGATCGCCCACCAAATTAAATCTGAAATATTTACTTTTTTTTTCAAATCTGGAAAGAACTCACAGAAATCCCTGTTAATCTTTTTTATAATGGTGGAGACCATGATGATGGAGAACCAGCAGGGGGCAACACAATACCACCACGCATCAAAGAACCAGAGTGGAAGAGGAAGAAGGAAGCAGTAGGTACAGGCAGAATATAGCAAAATGTTTCAGCTCTTTGGGTAAAATTCGTAACTTCAACACATCTTAATGGATCTTGATAAGGATCTACATTCAGGATGCTAATGTCTATAAGCTAGGATTATTTAGTAGAGATCATGAATTATGGCTTGGTGGAGGATGGTGTTCTCTGAATGTTGATTTAATCGTAGTTATAAAAACAATACAGGTCTGTTAGTTTTTTTTTAATGTAAAGAAACCATAATAATCATAATAATAATAAAAAATCTGGTGATGTTGCCATGGTAACACAGGTCTGTCACTTTTTTCAATGTATAGCTACCATAATAATAGTAATAGTAATAATAATAATAATAACAATAACAATAATAATAATAATAATAATAAAAGACACTTCCGGTGATGTTCCCATAATAAAAAAGGAATTGTTTCTGTATCTGTTATTTCCAACCACCTACACTGTGCACTGCCAAGAGAAGCCGATATCTACACTTTCAGGTGTGAAGTGACTTGTGACATGTCACCTGTTTATCACACGCTAACACATAAAAGCAACAGTTCACACTTACATGTACTGATTTACTTATATCCTGTACTTTGTTGCACTGAGGTGGAAAATCACAGCATCTAGAGAATCCACTCTCGGGTTGAACAGTGCTAGTATATAACTTCTATTAGCACAGATAACAGCTGCAATACAGAGTTTTATTGCCTGGTGGTCAGTTTGCAATGTTTCTCAGACAAAATAACAACAACGACAACAATAATAATAATAATAATAATAATAATAAATGAAAAACGTTGTGGGATATCTTTCCACTGACTCTATATAGGATACATAACAGATTGTAAAGTATTCCCGCAGCACACATCCACAGTCTTACCTTTCAAATGAGTGCGACTACACTCATAGTTTGACCAAAGTATTTCAGAACACATTGCTTCATTTGTAGCTTACTTTAAAGGCAGCTACAAACAAAGTCTTTGAGCTTCATGTCTTCAAAAATGACCAGAACAGGTGTTTTCTGTGACAGAGGAAATCACAGACTTCTAACAGTTTCTTTTTAAAAGCCTCGAGGAAGGGGATGTTTGATACAAAAAGTTACCTTTGTGGTGGAATCACTTCATGCATTTTAGTATGAGTTTGTATCCTAGAAAGGTGAGGAGGCAAATGAGGCATTACGGCAGAATTCAACACAACAGCTTTGCATTAGCGAGTAATGGATGGAATGGGTGACTTACAACTGTGATCAGTTTCGTCTGATTCGTCGGGGCAGTCGGGCTCACCGTCGCAGAGCCAGGCCTCGGGGATGCAGGTGTCGTGGTTTTGACAGTGAAACTCCCCTACGTCACACAAGATGGCTTCTGGGTGGCATGAGCAGAGGGGTGGAGAAGGAGACAGAGAGGATGCAGCATGAGGTGATAGCACTGTCGCATGTTTCACAGCAAAACATGTACCGGGTGTCGGCGTGCTGGAAATGGTCTGGGTGAAGAGTCATTGTTGTAATCAAAACAATCATCATGAATGCATGAAGCTAAGGAGGTAAAACCAAGGTCTTTCCAGAGGCGACAGTTCTACACTGTATTTATAAAGGATGACAATCAATAGACGATCGTCCTTCAGTTTGTGACATATCTTTTGCAAACCACAATTCTTTATCAGAACAGGGGGCCACACATTTATTTTCCTGAGGAAGACACGCTGCCCAGGCATTGTGATTTTGACAGCTACTCTCCTCTAACAAAGACATGATGTCCTTCGTGACTCGGCAAACTATTACAAAGCAGTTTGGCAAGTTTGTTCTTATCTTTTTTGCCTCCTTGGTGTTGTGCTTTCATTTGATGGTGGAACAGGGGGAGTTCAGTGAAAGCCCAGTCAACTAAAAAGTCATCATAGCCTTTCAATATAGCAAGCATCCATCAAAGCGTTGACATGTTTCCTGCCGGTAGCTGTCACAGACTGAGCTCGATCATACTGCAGAATGACACAAGCTTTTGCTAAAGATTTGACACCACAATGTGACCTGCTGCTACTTCTCCTCAGCGCTGAGCCAGGGTAAAAAAAAACGGTAATTTGTTTCTAAGCTTAACGTACAGAAAATCAGACAGCTCCTAAGTCCCCCTCCTACTCGCTCTCTCCATCTCCATCTTTTTCCCAGTGTGTTCCTAACCCATTAGTGGTGGGAGTGGAGCAAGTGGGAGCTCAGGTCTGCGGCGTTTGAACAGTGGGAGTGATAATTCAACGCACCGCTGCTCCCTGCCCCGGCACCCTCCAGCAAATTCACTACCCAGGGACAAATCTGAAAAGGTCAAACATCTCATCCATTCTGCCTCTTCTATTCCCACTGATGCAATATATCTGAAATCTTACTATTTAAATCAAGGTCCCTTTTGAAATATTCAACCTTTTTTTTTTCTTTTGAGGTATTAAAGAGGAACATTCATAAAAGTGCACATGAGAGCCTTCAAAGAAAAAAATAAAATAAAATAAAAAGCATGAAATGTTGAGCTGGATTAATACTGTATCAGAAAGCAGAGAGGAGCTGCTCCACGATTATTATTTTGCTTCCAAACAGTGGAAAAGCACCATTACAAATGTATTCATATTTATAATTGTTAATAGAAAGCACTCAGAGAGCACAAAGCTTCACCAAGACATGTCCCAACTGTACTAATGCTATAGATCAGGGGTTTACAAAGTGTGTGAGTGCCACCCCCCCAACTTACATACATACATGCACACGCGCGCGCGCATACACACCACCACAAAAATTACTATTCCTATTCCTAATAAATAAAGTACAATATTTGTCAAACATCTTCAAAAAAAATCTTAAATATTTTTAGTGTTTTTAACACACTTTTTGATCACAGTTTTAGATTGCTAATAATAACAACAGCTCAGTGTTCTCCCACATTACAGCAGCAAGCTACGTAGCTGTTTAACTAATTATTCTCCATGTTCCAGTAGCTACAAAACAGACTCTACAATAATCCTAATAAAAAATAAAAATCAATAAAATCATGCACTGTAAGGCCCATTTGTGCAATTTTACTCAAATCAAACAGTTTTTGAATATGTCAAAGTCAGTCGGAAATCATCACTGCGAGTACGCATAGCACTGCTTTTCTTTTCACACTATCATCTCGACATAAGCTCTCGGCATTGAGCTGGTTGTCAGTGCTGTTTCCTTATTTTACTCACCCCTAACAATAAGTCTGCGTCTTTGATACGCACAGGTAGTTGATGCAGGGATGTAATGTAGCTCATCCTCCACCTGCAGCCGTGACCGCTAATTGCTTGTGAACCACGCCTAGCTGTTAGCAAAGTTAGCTAACCAAATGTTTACAGTTAATGTTTCTGGTTTATTCCCCCCCTCCGAAGTTCTCTGGCGCCCTCCAGAGGAGGCGCGCGCCACACTTTGAAAACAACTTCTATAGACCGAATGTTGTTGCCCTCTTGTGGTGAAATAGCAACACTACCTCATTAAAACCCTCAATAAAAGCGGTTTTCTAGATTTTTTTTCTCTTGTGCATAGGATCCCATCCTCTTGTCTAAAACTAAATCCTCTCAAAGAAAATTCATCAATGTTTGTCAATAGTTTCCCTTCATGTTGCTAACAAACACAGGTGAAAACGTATGCTTCTTGATGGGAGTAATAATGACAGAATTAACAGTTTTAACTAAAGATTCTTGGCTGCATTCAAATTTGCTTTTTTTTTTATATATATATAAATCATCATCAATAAAAGATAAGTTAAGACAGGACTTTATGTATCCCACACCAGGGAAATTCCTTTGTCACAGCAGCAAAAACAAAAAAAAGTACAGAGTGCAAAAAGAGTTGAAAATAACCGAAAAAAAGAGGACAACAAAATACAGAAACATAGAATAAGAAATGTAGAAAAAATTATTTGAATAATAATTTAAATAGGAAATTAATTAATTAAAAAAAAAAAAATTAAATAAGAATTTAACAAACATGCCCACATTACAGATATAGAATAAAAATATAGAAATAAGGAACTAACAAGAATTAATGGAAAAAAATGAATTTAAAAAAACACGCTGTTGTTACCTGATACACATGTTCAACTTAAAATGCCTCACAAAATATTGCAGCATGAATTACTAACCAATATGAACTGTTTTCACAGCAAGAAGTAGCTTAGTCAAACGCTGACCTTTTTAAACACATTATATCTCTGTGCACAGAACAAATGAACTGTAAAAGAGCTACAGCTACAGTTTGGCAACTGCATTATTTACTCAAAATAGCGAGGCATCAATAGGCACATGCTGGGCCTCAGGTTGCCAGAGACATGCTCAGTTTGCAGAAGTCTCTAAAAGGATGTCTCCTACGCCTTTAAAGCTGAATTGATTACCATTGAAATGCAGAGGGTTGGTGACAGAAGGGCCATTTCCTCAGCTATTGAAGGAAGCCATGAAAGAAACTGTCCCCGGACCTCGGAGCAGCCCAGTTACCTACTGATGTTCTACCTCCTTTCATGCCACTTCATCTTCAAAGCTAAGGGGCCAAATACGAGGAAAGCAAATGACCTCTTATGTCAATTCATCTTTCCTTTCTGCTTTTCCAAACAGCCTCTTTTTTGACAGGCTGCACTGTCCCCGCAGCTGTTTGTGGACAATAGTGGGACAAACACACAACTAAAGGAACTTCGCTGTCTTTTGTTGCGTTTCCCTATACTCCAGCATTGGCAGGACAAACACACATTAAAGATGTAGCATTACACAGCGTTTCTATATTTTCCGATTATTCTATACGAACATCAAAGGAGCGCTAATGGCAAGAATGGGGAATAAAAAAGGCAACAGCCGCCTTCTCTAAGTGGAAAAACACCCAAACTGGTTCCATTACCATAACAGTGGGAAACACACAGTGGCACTCAGCCGGGCACATTATCCTGAGCTTCATTCCTGACACCCAACAGCCACCACTGGCACAACACTGTGGCTCATTAAAGCCATTGAGCCTTTGAAATGTGCCAGATTTCCAGAGGAACAAAGAGTTGTTTGGAGGCAGGCAGACAGGGAAGACAAACCTGCAAACCTGCCGATGCAAGACAAGCCAGCAGTCTTTGCAGCATATATTTTGATCAAGGTTTTTTTTTTTTTAGTTTGAGATGAGATATGAATTCTCAAATGTTGGGCCAATTACTAAACATGTCAGATATACTGCAACATGAACGCAGCACAGCAAATCTCTTCATCCCTGCGTTTTTGCAGTGAGACATCCACTGTCCTATTTGCTCGGTCCTGTTAAACTCTGAATTACATGAGAGCTTAGGTCTTTATTTATCTTTCCAAACAATATAATACTCCAATGAGGTAAGCTACAAACCACTAAGACCTTCGAATCCCATGAATTGCATCAGACACACAGTTCACAATATGGTACATGGATAAGCCCTAAGCCACAGGCCTATTCAAACAAAACCTGCAGCACACAGCTCAGAGAAGTACATTAAACACCAGCTTTGTTGCATAACTTAAAAAACAGATATGAGAATATTCTTTAGTCAAGAGGCTGCGTCTTAAAGAAGCTGTTTGTAGCTCATCCAACTTGCTCAGCGCTACACAGGAAGCAGCATGTGAACCTGACAGGGCTGTGATGGTTCATTAGATCTATGTGTGCTCAAGGTCAACTCGACAACCGGTGAGGAAGAAAAACCAAAACCACATGATAATGTTGCAGCATAAACAAACACGGTGTGGTGGCTTCTTCTGCCCAAAGATCCATTGATTGTGTAACTAAAGGTTGAAACACACAAATAAGTCGAATCCGCTGTGACCACTCGCTGACGAGGTGAATAACATTGATTATTTTGTAACAGCAGCACATGTCATGGTCTGGGATACATCAGATGTTAAGTGAACAGCCTGTTCTCTGTCTTGAATGAGGGAGAGAACAACAAGTGTAAAGACCTCAGTGATTTACGGGCAAACCATAATGGCGAGGCCTGTGTTTTGGAGCATCTCCAAAGCAGCAAGGCTTGTGGGGTGATGGCAGTCAGCTGACGCAAGTACCGTCTGAGGAGGGACAAGCTATTAGCTGGCAACAGGGGAAGGGAGGGTGTATAAGTCTGATCTGCATCGGGTCAAACTTACAGAACTTAAAGGCAGTGTTGCCAGCTTGGTGACTTTCTCGCTAAATCTGGCAACTTCCTGGTCCTCTTGGTGACTTTTTTTTGTCAAAAGCGACAAATCTAGCGACTTTTTCTGGTGTTATAGGTGACTTTTCTCGTGTTTGGCAACTCTGACGTGAAAGCATGTATCGTTCGGCAGTCGCTACCCAGATAGCACACATACGTCTCGCCGTCATCGGCATTCTCCTCCTGACATCTGTAAATGTGTCTGAGAAGCATCGGCCCATAGCTGGACACGGCTTCCCAGAGGGCGGGGTTATGTGCTCTATTTCAGAGTCGGAGATAGGTCGGCTGTGGATCGGCCCATTGCAGGTCATCCAATTGCCCTATGTGATTAAAATTGAAAAAAAAAATTTTTTTTAAATTAATGCTCAATTTCATAGTTTTTTTCTCCACTAAAACAAAATTCAGTTTTTGCGTTTTTCTTCATTTTAAACCATCATTACACTCTGCTAACAGGCAGTAAATTGTAAATAACTACCAGATGTTTAAAGTTTCTTCTGAAAAAAACAGGCACAGCACTCACAGGACATTTTCCGACCTTTTTGTGGACAAAATAAGAAAAAAAAAGACCACATGAAGGTGGAAATACACATTCTCTTGAGTTTGACATGTGGTCTAGACAAAGCAATAGTCTTGAAGTTATTTTGAGAAGTGATGGCCTATTTCAATGTCAAAAAAAAACAAAACAAGAACCAACAGGAGAAAGCTCATTTGTAGTTCTAAACATAATTAGGACGTTTTTTTTACTCACTTTTTGTCTCTTCCATGACGTTATTCCTCTCCTACAGAGTAACCTTCTTATTACATGCCAGTGCCCAATTATGAAAATTAGGTGATGACGTCATTTAGCGACTTCTAGTGACTTTTAGGACAGCCAATAGCTACTTTCCTTACTAAGGAGTTGGCAACACTGCTTAAAGGATGTGGCTGCGGTTGTCTTGGTAACAGATACCACAAGGAAAGGTGTCTAAGCCTCAGCTGGTCAGAGGTGAAGTGAAACAGCATCTTAGTGTTCACAATGTTTTGAGTCATCTTTGTACATCACATTAAAATGGTTCACAAGTGGTTGAGGACAAGATTACTATTGCACGGGAACTTGAATGTTCTTGAAAAGTGTGTGTCTGCATATGCACACACATACACCCTACCTCCATCCACACACATGCACATAGATTAGGGATTTTAAACCCTCTCGCTCTGTCAGAGCAGACTTAGCATCCTGGCCAGCTGCAGGTCATATGCATTATGGATGAGCGCAAGGCTATGAGCCAAACTAAGCAGGTTATTAAGTATAACAACAGTATAATGCGGTCTCTCCCTTAATCTTCATATCTTTAATCTGCCAAAAGATGCAACGTAGTGCGATGCATCTCAATGATGCCTCACACCTGCATAATGAATCTTTATTACCAGCATTTCTCCAGAAGTGACATACGCCATGTGTTATTTAGACTTAAATGCCATCCCCGTCAAGTCTGATCAGCATATGAAGACTAGAGAGTACCGTGACTCCGCTCACTGATGAGCGATTGCAAAATGTCAAAACACTTTTGGACGCATGCCCGCAGTTCTACGTGCACGTCCATTCTGCAGCACTCCAGCAGCTCGTCCTCCTAGGAACTTCAAACTTACTAGAAATCACTAATTCAACTCCAGATAGAGAGTTTTGCAAGAAAAGAAAATAATAATATACTAAATGAGACAAGTAATTGTGTTTACAGAATCTGGGGTATAACATAACTGGCTTCAAGAACCACAGGCTTGTACCCGCGGCCATTCCCCTTGGCAATGCTGAGCAGCTCTGCATTCAAGCCATGAAATGGGTGAGAAATCAATGCTGTAAGGCTGTGGGGCCTTCATTAGATACTGCCTGACCTTCACCACAGAGCGAGGTCACTTTTATTTTCTCAACAACAGCAGGGGCATGTCAACAAATTATTAAAAGGGAGCATCATATGAAAAGTTTCAGAAGACAATCGTAGAGTGGCCTCCTGCTCCTTGGCATAAATCCCCGCACCAGTAAACAATGAATGATTCATGAGACTGATCTTAAGCCGTGTGCTCTTTTACTACCCTTTTATTCCACATGCAAGGGAATACATTACAGCACATTACATTCACAGAGAAATGACTATATTACAAGAATTATGTGAATATTATATCAGTGATTTCTGTGTTTACCAAGTTGGAGAAATTAGGTTACAACTTGAACATTAAGACTGTGCATGTGGAATAAAGTCTTACAAGCATCATTACCCTTAATGTTGTCCAGGATAATAAAGATTTTTATTTTATTGATTGTGGATTTTCATCTATGTGACTAAAATCAGTCATTCTCATCACACGTTGTTGTTTTTTTTTTTACTGAGTCTTCATCTCATTATTTTGTGTCACCTTTCAGAGCAGACCTGGCTGAGTGTGTAAGCACTCCAGTGTTCGAGCGAGCAGGGAGCGAACACCTCAAACTCATTACTGATTACAGCTATAAATAAAAGTCCTTTGCTGTTTAATCCTGAACCTGCTGGATGTTGTCATATCAGGTGAACTAACTCTTATTGTCCTGTTGTCTGTTGGAGGGGAAGTGTACTGGCACTCCTATGGCCACTAAATAATTCCTGTTAAAAAAGGTTTTGTTGACATTGTGAAACAACATATCACAAAATCTAAAGCTGGATTATAGCCTCCAATTCCACAATAAGAAGTAACTGTCAAGACTACAGGGGGTCAGAAGTGTTTTGGCAGAAAATAGAGGTCAACATGGACAGAGTGTTCATGTAATGTTATGATTTAGTCTTTAGTAATTACATTTCTCACAACTCTCCTCCTCCTCTCCCCAATTCTGCCTCAAACCACTTGGAGGCATCCCAGTTACATCACTCTGTCTTTTTTCTTTCAACAACTGGAATTTCCAAATGTTTTAATTGCTCAAAGACAGAAATTGTAATGCAATGTGCTTTTTTTATGACTTCACGACAAGAACATTTTGTCATGTTGTGTAACAGCATGTAATAATTTCAAATGTCTTACTGTGATAAATGAATCCAGCTTGTTCACACCTGATCTGATTGAGGTGTCAGATAAATGTGCAGCTTTTAATTGGATCAGTTTACAATATGTCTACAGAAGAAAAAAAAAATCATCCAAGATAAGTGGGTCTTGAAGACTGAGCTTATTAACAGTGCTTTTAAAGGAGTAATTACAGGTGGATTAGCATGTCAGGTGACCCTAATGACACTGAGAAGTAATCATATCAGATTTAAAAACTTAAAGAATAAACGTATTCTCTTAACATTTGCCGTGACAGTGGTTGAAAACATTAACGCTTCACCAGATTAGGTTCAACTTAAGTGCAGCTGCTCAATAACACCTCCACTGGTAAATCCAAAGTGTGATTTAAAACAGCACAGACTTACTCCATGTTTCAAGATGTGCATGGCTCTGCAGTTACACATGTTTAAATAGCAACATTTTTGTTATGACTGTCATTTTGATTCTTCTTCCACGCGACTCTAAACCACCTTGTTTACCCTGCTGGCTGCTGTTCACCTTGATGTCCCAAAGAACAGCATGTAACTGCTTGATACTGATAGCACTTTTTGAGTGCACTTCACAGTAATAGCAGGGTCCTATAAATAGGGATTATTCCTTTTTTTTTTGTGTGTGTTTCTAACTTCCAGTATCAGAGGATGTTGTGTTTGCCACTTGTGTTGACAGACGTCAAATTGCAGCTCACGATGCCGGTCAAGACATCAGCTTGTTTGTAAATATAACTGTTTGATTGACGTGAATTTTTCTGGTAGCAATATATGTTTACAGTATGTCCAATTAATGTAGTGTCAGATCCTCCAGATCTCCAACTTGAGACTCTTCTACCATGACACTAAGTGCGACACACATAGTGGATTTTATTGACTTAACCTTTAGTTAACCAGGAGAGGAAAACTGGAGATTTGGGCGGCAGTGGCTCAGTGGGTTGGGACTTGGGTTGGGAACCAGAGGGATGCCGGTTCAACTCCCAGCCTGGACAAAATACGGAGTGGCTGGTCCACCTCCAGCAAGGCACCAACCCCCCCTAACTGCTCCGGGTGCGGTGGCTCATTGGCGGCACCCTCACCCTAGCCCCTCTCTATGCATGTTATGGGTCCCCTATGTGTGTGTGGACTGTTTAAAGGGGGCCCTGTGTTGCTGGACCATTTCATTGTGTGTGTTTGTACTGAGTGTAGCATGCTACTGTGACTAAATAAAGCTTGATTTATTAGGATAAAAAAAAAAAAGACTTAAAATTTGTTTTGCAAGAGTCCTCTGGTGAAGTTACAACAGCTACAACAGTTAAAATTGCACAGCAAACAAAACAAAACATGTTGTTTCAAGAATAAGATTCATCCAAAATATCTTAAGAACATTGCTGACTAGAACTTACAACTTCATGTCTATATTTTACTTTAAAAAAACAACAAAAGTTCAGAGAAAGCAACCACAAAGTTTAGTAATAGTTACAATT
>OOFC01042679.1:19098-32792 GCA_900323345.1 Pseudochromis fuscus
CCCGAGTGCAGCACCAGCTCTACCTCTGCACATTTGGATTACTGTAATTCTGTCACAGTTTGTGCAATCAGAGAAATTCCAACGGTTCCTGAGAGCTGAGATGTTGCACTTTATAGTGAATATGGTGTCATTATGGTAATTTCATTAGCGTCTCTCCCAGAAGCTGAAAAGTGGGTGATTTACTATGTACTACGTGTTGTAAGAGTGTAATAACAGTGACGCTGAAGCAAGAATAGCAGAAAAACACCAAGACGGATTTTAATTTTAGAGTATTAGTGAAGAACAACACTGCACCTGCACATGAATGTTAGGTTTTGCATGTTAAATATGAATTTGAAATGAAAAAAAGGCTAAAAAGTCCAGGTGTAAATTTGCAGGCTCACGTGTTAAAGGGTTAAGTAGATGTAGATGTAATATTTAAGGGTGGGGTTAGTTTGATTGACAGGTCTCCAGTGAGTCTTGTACACACTGGGCAGTGGCTTCAGGTTCAAGGGTCAGATCAACCTCCTCACTTCTCCCTTTACTTCCAAATATAGTCAAAACATGGCGAGATTCAAGCTCGAGTCTGAAAACGATGCCGCCACATCAGCTTTGTCCATTTTTTATTCACAGTCTATGGCCAAGGCCTAATCCAGCTGCACTGATACTACAGAGTGAACACTGATGCTGTTGTGATGAATTAGCAACTCTCTCTTGTTTAATATAAGCAATTTTCTGGGTCTTGTGATGGTGTCCATTGAATAATCTGTTCCTTGGGTAATACCCTAATGAAAAAATTAAAAGAAAAAAAGCTTCTAGCTGAATACAGCATATGCATTTGTACCGCACTGTCCTCACCTAATAAACACATACAGAAAGATTATGTTCAGTAGTTTTTTCCATAATGTTCCCAACAAACAAACAAACTGATGCAGGCAAAATATACATGAATACATGAAGTCCTGCTCGTTGAAGTAAGTAAGAAGTTGAGACAGATTTTATAAAATCACATTTCTTGGATACTGTCAGTCCTTCCTTTGCAGTGGAAACTGTAACTTAGATCTTTAAATATGTGCACTTAATTTTTAATGACTTTTGCACCAGTCCCTAAAACTGGCTGCGAACACTCGTGCGAGCAATATTTTTAGTGGTTAGATCCCAGTGAGAAGCCACTTTTTTTTTTTTTTTTTTGCAGGCAACGCTATGAGAATAAAAGTGAAAATAAAGATGTCTAACAGCAAGAAGGTGGACTGACTATGCCAGTGTCAAATTGCTTTAGTAAATTTATCTTTCCAAGTTCATTTTACAAAGAGCTATCATAAAAATAAATATTTAAAAATGAACTCCCATTATCAGACCTGCATTTTTTTCCTGTGCAGCTCAAGAGGACAGGAATTACAGGATGACATTATTTTATAAATAAGCTGTTGACACCTCACAGCAAACACCGATACAGCATCAGTCTTTTCTGAATGCAACTGAAATGAAAGAGATTGTCCGTATTGACCGGGGCTATAGGCAGTTATGAGCAAAATCCATCACAGGAGTCGATCAGGGTCGGCCTCTTTGGGGCATGAAAGTGAGTCAACAGAGGGAGGATCAGATCTACTTTATTGCCTGATTAAAATCAATTTTGTGTGTCTGATGCTGAAGGTGGTGGGATGGAAAGAGGAATGGGAGATTGTTAAGCATCTCCTCCTCTCTCACTACAGAGTGATTACAGTGTGAGGGTGAAAGCCGGCTACTATGACTCTATGACTGACTCTATGATTCATGACATGTGGCACAGAGTGGAAAAAAAATCTGAAAGGTCATCAGATGTGCCCTGTCATGCAAAACCAACAGATATGAGACAACTATTTTAATGGGGCATGGTAATGATTAATGATTACTCCCATATGAAGGGGGAAAAAAGCCTGTGCAACTTCAAAGTCACTTAATCTAATTTTATGTTTTCACTCACTTTGAACAGCAGCATAATACTGTGACATGCAATGGGTTTTATAGGCTTATTACAGTCTGTATTAAGATGATAAATACATAAAAAACATTGCATGATACATTTGATCTGGCTGCATCAACCCAGTGAGAGACGTACTGCAAGTACCAATAGGCATAAATGCTTAATGCCCAGTGAAAGCTGTGAGTTTTTCCTCCCATATAATTAAGTGCGAAAAATAACATTTCAGCAGTACAGCTCAGAATTACCAGGAACAATGCCTGGTTGCAGGGGAAGTGTGTAACTCGCCTCATTACTCGATATATGACCTTTATGCAGCTAATTAACAAGGTTGTCAGCAACTTGTGGATTTGGGTTAATATGTGGAGCAACACACGTGCTTTCTTTAAATGAAGCATGAGAAAATCCGATTAGCAAAAAAAAAAAAAAAAAGTAGTCAAACAACTTACGTGACCTTTTTGGAGTCTCGTTAAACATCCTCATCAACACAAACTGTACTGCAACAAAGGACTGTGCAGGAAATCGGGACGTAAAGGTTTCATTTTGTTTTGCCTGAAAACAACTAGAAGAACGATGACCTCACTTGCTTCTTCTTAGGGCAGAGGTGTCAAACTCGTGCCATGCAGGGCCGAGACCAGTGGCGTAAATATGGACGGTGCAACTGGTGCAGCTGCAAGAAAAAAAAAAAGCAGCCGTCCGGAATTGCCACAGGCCCTGTTATTGTGAAGGGAATAGCTTGGGGCGGTTCAGTAAGCTAACGCTGAGTGGCTATGGGAGGAGGAAAAGATCATTTGTCCAATCATGTTGATACCTGTCAGTCATGATGAGTCACGATGGCGTGAGGTGAGTCATTTCTCATTTCAGCAAGGAAAAAAAAGCAAGTGGAAAATTGACGAGAAAACGTAGCATCATGTTTAGCGTTAGCCTAGCCACTCTTGCCTGGCTGTGCATGTGTGTGTGTGTGTATGTGCGCGCGCCTGCGTGTCTGCATGTAGCTCGCACGAGGTGTGCTTGTGTTTCGGGCGGGGGTGGGAGCACTAAAAAAAATATTTGCACCAGGGCCCATACCCATGATGTTACGCTAGTGGCCGAGACAGTGCAAGTTTTCTTTCCAGCCAGTTACTAAAGCAGGTGATTGTAATGATCAGCACCTCCTTCAGTTTGAGGGAAGGAGCTCATCAGTGAGATCAGCTGCTGGAGAGATGATTGGAAAGAAAACCTGCAGAGTGTCGGCCCTCCATGGCACAAGTTTGACACCCCTGTCTTAGGGAGGCCGACAGTAGTAATCATATTACCATATAAGGAAGTGGTTTGTTGGTCTGCTTGTTGGCCATTGATCTTGATAAAAGTTGTTTGACCTAAGCAACATATTATTCAATTTTGGGCCTGATCAGAAATTCCTTTTGCTCATAATGGGTGAGTGTTGCTATTTCACCACAAGAGGGCAACAGTGTTCAGTCTACAGCATCAGAGCAGCTGGATTATAGCTTTCATGCTTCATTTTATTTTACTTTTAATGATTACAAATAAGGGGCGGCACGTTAGCGCTTAGCGGTGGTTAGCGCTTGTGCCTCAGAGCAAGAAGGTTCGGGGTTCGAATCTCGGCTTGGTCCTCCCTGTGCATGCATGGGTTTTCTCCGGGTACTCTGGTTTCCAAAGACATGCTAGTTAGGTGAATTGATCAAACTAAACTGACTGAAGGTGTGAGTGGGAGTGTGAATGGTTGTTTGTCTCTGTGTTAGCCCTGCGATAGGCTGGCAACCTGTCCAGGGTGTACCCCGCCTCCTGCCCGATGACAGCTGGGATAGGCTCCAGCAGACCCCTGTGACCCAAGTGTGGAGAAGCAGGTATAGAAGATGACTGACTGATAAATAAAGGCTTTAAATATCAAATCCTAGTCTCTTAGGTGAAACCAAGCTTTTTTATTTTTGTGTTTTTTTTTACATAAAACATTTTCATGGGAGTGGTAGCAGCAGTCTGTTTAAATGTGTCAAAGTGTGATCAAAATATTTATGCTAACCTATCAAACCTGGGGCTCGCAGTGGCACAGTTCACTTGCCACGGAGGTTACAAGAAACTCAGGACTCTAGATTAATTAAAAAAACATCACACCCTCACAGATGTCACACATGAACACACACATATGCATGTGTTTCCTTTAATTATCTGAACTGATAAAAAAAAAAAAAAAGGTGGTTCCAGCCATGAAACATTACCACACAAATGAACACTTACACTGTCACTTTAAAACTAAACCATTTGCATAATTGAGGTTATTTTTAAGGCAATATAGACTGAAGAGTAGTTTTTAGTCCATTAAACTCACTGTACTTACTTCCAACCTTGTCTTATCTTTAACACAGCTACTGACTAAGTGCTGACAAAGAAGCTCTGCACCACTTGTTTGTTGTTTCTTGTTGGTTTTTGTGTGTTTCTCAAGGTCATTGCCTCTCCTGTAATAAAGTTCCAGCATTAATTTCAAAAACTATTGGGGCATTAATGAAGTATGGGCTCTAAAATTATTGTTATTATTATTTATTTTCTCACTGTGCATCATTTTTTTAAAGCTGCGTTTCTGTTGAGTGGGTTTGTGTTTCTATTGCTGCTTGTTTCCTACAATGTCCTAACACCACTATGTGCAATGTTTGCTTTAGCATAAACAAAAGTTTACAATACCTACATTCAGTTAATTTGTAATTCCAGTCCATGCATCAGATTTCTATAATATTTAAATATCGACTTGGAGAAACCTTTAACATCACTGAAGTTTTAAAATATTCCTGTAGCAACTCATGAAAGGAATTAATCAACTTTTTTTGTTCCTTGTTTATTCAGAATTTCATTGGTTCACGGGTCAAAACGTTATTTTTTTTCTATCAATGTGTCCTCCTCAGAAGTTTTGCACAAAGAAAGAAAGATGTTTACTGAAAGTCAGGGTAAACAATATTTAAATTCATTTTGTGCACCCGGCTAAACAATGCAGATGCAGGCCTTTTGACTTTTGCTCAGAGTGCGTCCATGTTGATTTGTGTGCAACATAAGAAGCGATACACAATTTCACTTTTGCAGACAAGGTGTTTGCTAAGGTACAACTTCTGTCTCTAATGAAATTCTGTTTTCTGTTTCAAGCTACGAATTAAAAAGACGCACACAGCAGGTGCTGAATGCAGTCAGACAGAAAAAAAAGCTACACGAGCACCACATCAAAGACAAATTTCAATCGCCTTGTGATGGATAATTAGGTTTTTTTTTTCTGATTACAATTCAGATGCTGATGAAGAGACAGAAAAAAATAGGGAAAGAAAGACAAGGATTATTCACAATTAATTTTTGGTCCAGGCATGTGCTCCATTAAAAACTACAAAGGTGCAATTGGTTAAGCCTCCATTGAACACCACAATCTCAACCATTCTTAGCAATTTAGCAAACTGTTGTAACTATATGAGATTATAAATGCACTAGGGCTGCAGCCATCGATTATTGTAGTAATGGAGTATTCTATCAATTATTCTATTGAGTAATCAAGTAATCGTATAAGAAATGCTTATTAAGAAATACTAGCAGAATCCCTGACTGACGTATGCTTCCTGTTAATGTGGTATTTTAAGCTGGAAGTGCTTCAGTGAAAAGAAAACTCCTTCCTGCAGAGTGTGCATAATACTTTGGCCGTTTCTCAATTCAAAGTACGCAAACTTGTAGTCGTGTACTTGGTGAGAATGTACCTGCAAGTCGGACTGTGAAATACGGACTTGCAGGAAGGCGAGAACGCACCAAGGCTAAAGAGCGATTGGTACGCCAGCGTACTTGTTGACGTCACATCTCCGTTCGCTGTTGGGCATTATGGGTTATTTGGCTTGAAGGAGGAGCGAGAACACATCCGGGTATTTCATGTGTTCTTGGGCAGATGTGTACTTTGAACAGTACTAGGTCTCTGACTGATGACGTTTCACGAGTACGCAAGAACGTAAGTACGGACAAGTACGCATATTGAAAAACGGCCATGCTCTCTGACGTCCTCCATTGTTATCAGGTGGTTCCATAGACATATACACTAGACATCTCACCGACCGTCAGTGTGTCCGCCATCTTACGAGGGTCATTTGTCGAGACTTCAGCATTGATGCTGCATCAGTGCTCCGCGTTGGGTTGTACAAACCGGCAAAACGACAACCGACTGCGTGGAATCACCTTCCATGTTGTGTTTAATAATTTTTTTTAATGTTTTCTTTTTATTTTAATAAACTAAAAATGAATGCAACGATTCTTTACAGTCACATAAAAGTATATTTTCGTGGTTTTCTTCAGAAAACACTTCGCTGTCACATTGACTTGTATAGGTCAACAGGGCCGACTTGACCCTCACTCTGACGTATTGAAGTAGTGGGTGGAAACAGGCTCCGCGGCGTCTAGTGTATATGTCTATGGATGTGTACTTTGAATTGGAACAGTACTTGGTCTCCGACTGATGACGTTTCACGAGTACGTGAGAATGTTAGTACGGACAAGTACGTAAATCGAAAAACGGCCTTTGTCAGTCAACTCTTCTGTGAGGGCCAACGTACTGTTTTGCCTTAAAAGCAAAAACAAAAAAAAAAAAGTGCTCTCTGGCTTCTTCTGTTTTTAATCAGGTGGTTCTGCTGCCCAATTGCGTATGCACAACGGCAACTCTACTTGGACAAACTACCACTTCTTCTTCTTCTTCTCTTTGTTTTACAGTGGTTGGATCTTTGTTGCTCATTACCGCCACCTAGCTAATCCTCTGGAAACACACTACTCTGTGATCACATGCCTCTTCAATTCGAAGCCATTTTGCTTTGAGGATTTTTCCTAATCAAGTTATTCGAGTTACTGGAGGAATCGTTTCAGCCCTAATATGCACCATATTAAAAATATACAAAATAATGTAAAGTCTAATAATAGTACATCACAGAGTCACACTCATACAAAGAAAAATAGCAACAATTCAGGATGTTTAGAGTCAAAGTGCCAGGTAGTTATCGTCTACTTTGGAGAAGCTAATGCATAGGCTTCACTCCATGCATTAATAGTACAGACATTTTTTTTCTTTCCTACACTTCTGTCACAGACCTCAGCTTTGTGTTGTTTATTGTTCAACGAATTACAGCAATTCCATTTTTTTTTTTAAAAAGAAGATGAAAGCTTTCAAGCTTTGCAAGACAAATGATAGCAATTTCTGCTCTTGAAAAGATGAGAAAGGCTTTCAAGCTCTCAAACGTGACAGTTAAAGAGAGGGTTTTGTACTTTTCTATGGGCTCTAAACTTATTCACTGAGTGGCAATGAAAAAAAAACAAAAAACTATAATGACACTTTGATGCAAAGTTTGGAGGACAGCGTTATGATGGTCGTGTCTTTGAAGGTTCTTTAATTAGTTTGCTGTTTTAAGCAGAAAGCCATGACAACAAACCTTGAACGGTTGAAAATACTTCAACGCAGGAAGGTAAAAAAAAGGCTTTTACTGTCCGTTTTTTTTTTTCGGGTTTAAAGAATTAAAGTACAATAAGGCAAAACTTAAGTGACATTAACTGCACAATCTCTCATTGTCGCCTTGTTGGGATTGTTTAAAGCTTGGCTGTCAGCAGTGTCAAAATGTAAGCAATGGGCTGCTCAGTGGCTGCTGTGTGTGTTTTTTTATTTCTTTGTGCTACGAGATCGCTAGTAGCTGTTTGTGTGGATTGAATTTTTCTATTCCTCCAAGAGAAACAGTTGCGATGCCAACCCAGTGCAAGCTCAGTGGGGTGCTGGAAAGAGACATGAAACAGTCATTCAAAATTGAAGCTCTTCAAAGTGAATCAATGTTCGGGGGGAAAAAAACGCACGCTAGCTTATGTACGAATGCATCCTCCTTGTGGGTGATACCGCCTAAACAAGAAGGTGGTGATGTAATATGAACGGACTCAAAGGAACAACAGTTCAATAATAAATGGACATATATTCTTGACTGAACTCCTGAAGCAACGTTATGTCAACACCTGAATTTACGCTTCTACATATTTAATGACAGGCTGTGCTAATGCTGCTTTGATAAAGACCTCATTAGGTACAAGATGTAAAGACCATGTAACACCTCTTACACTGACAAGTCTAAATTATTTTGCCACAGCGAGCTGTTTGACTTAAACCTGGAAGGGACAAAAAAGGAAAAATAAAAGCTTGCAGCCATGACTCGTTTCACCGAACGTCTGTTTTTTGTCAGCACAGGAAACCAGGAAGCAGGTGTGGTGCCGCTAGACTCAACATATGACTTCACTTAATGTGTAACTTTGGTTTATACCACTGGACTTTCCAACCTGTGAGCCAGTGTAGCTGTGAGGGGATTTTTTAATAGGATCCTTTGCATTTAAAATCAGTAGAAAAATAGAAATCATTACTGAATAGTTCATGACCCATGTGACCTATGGATCTGAATATGCATTAGATTATATTGATCCATACATTTTTAATACACCAAGAATAAATAATAAAGCTTAACAGTAGGAATTACTTTGAGCAAAAGTAATAATTTAAATTTTCTACAGTATGAAGCCTTAAAACAAAATTGTATCAAGACTAAAACCAGATTCAGAGTTTTTAAGCAAAAGTACAATGATGCCGACATCCAGACATTCATCACAAGTGCAACAATGTCAGTAAAAAGGTCTATCATGCTGAATTTACATTTATTTTACCAGAGAAAATTGTGTTAATGTGAATGTAAAACCTCCTCCAAACCCATTTTAAAACAATATGATAAGAGAACAGACATTTAATGGCATATATTAACTCAACTCTGCACCTGTGCTTCTTCATAATTTATTTCATTATTGGTTCACACAGCATGTGATAGTTTCTAAAACTAAAATTAAGCTGATTCGCTGTGGAAGCATTTTTTGCCACTTTGCCACAAAACAATAAATAATGTGATGAGCTACATGATACAGGATGTGCTAGAAGATTTAATGAACCTCTAATTGTGCCTGGCTATTCAGTTAAATAAATGATTTCCCCAGCGTGGGATCAATAGAGACCCATCTTATTTTATATTATTTTCTGCATCGTAGTCAGAAGGCTGACACTGTCAAGTACAAATGTGGACTTTTTGTGTAGCTGTTCAGAAACAGGACTTTCAGAACATCCTGTTCCAGACGGGACGATGAAATAAGAGACTGCTTTAGACGCCATTATAAAGTAAATATTAACTTTTTAGAACTGCAATCTATGCAAAACCACTTTAGAGGAGGCCAAGATCATAAATATGAAGCTGGAAAAAGAGCATAATAGGCTCTCTTCAAGTAAAAATGAAATAAAATAAAATAGGTGGCCTGGGTTTGTACTGTTCCCTGAGAATAAAATCTGTCAATTCACACTGGGTTCGTTTTATCTCATTGTTTATAATAAAATCTGACATTTGACAAGGGTGGGTACTTGAAAAATGTCCAGTCTTTGAAAATCCCCCAATAAAAAGTGTGGGTATATAAGCAGAGAACAGTGATTATACTGTGTGTTTGCCACCCTGACTGGATCAACAGGGAAACTGTGTGTAGGTCACACCCCTCTCATGCTGCAGAAACTATGCAGAGCCAGTCAGCAGTTGCCGGTATAGTATTAGCTTGCTGGTTAATCGCTGTGTGGGGAATACAACTGATTTAATGTTTCCATTAAACAGCAGCATTCAGGTAAATAATGCACTGTCAGTAATGAGACTGTAGGTGACAAGCTATACCAAGTAGCTCTGTCAGTGAAAACCAATAACAAACTATCACTGGTGGACAAAGTACTCAACTTCAGCACTTGAGTCAAAGTATTGATACTCATGGTCAAATCTTACTCAACAAATAAAAGCTATTGGTCAAAATGTTAGTCAAGTTAAAGTACTAAAGTACTTACCTTTAAAAATACTTAAGTATTGAAAAGTATAAAGTAAAAGGACATTTTCTAATATCAGTACATTGCTGTATTGTTCTCAGTGCCCGAGTCAATCCCCGACTAACGTCTGCTTCCTGTTAATGTGGTATTTTAAGCTGAAAGTGCTTTGATGAAAAGAAAACTCCTTCCTGCAGAATGTGCATAATACTTTGTTGGTTGACTGTTCGGTCTTGCTTTTTTGTTTTTAAATTTCCCATTGAGAGGCTAACATGCTGTTTAGCGTTAAAAAAAAAAAGTACAACAACTAAACTGTGCTGTTTCCTGTCTTCCCTCTTTATTGTTTGATTCGCTGCCGGTCACTTCCTGCCGATTTGCACATGTGCGACGGTAACTCTACCTGGACAAACTGCCTGAAACACATTGTCAGCATAGACTGTATATAAAGTAAGTAACCACACACTTCCTAGGAATGTAGTGGAGTCCAAAGTACAATATTTGCCTTTGAAATGTAACGGAGTGAAAGTAAAAGTTTCCAAAAAACAAATATTCAAGTAAAGTACAAATACTGAAAAAATGTACTTAAGTACAGTACTCAAGTAAATGTACTCCATTACTGTCCACCACTGCAAACTATTATAGTGTTAATATATTGGCTTTAAGTTGTGTTTTTCTTTTTAAAGTGTGTCAGTCAGCTACCAAAACTTTCTCAACACTGGACTAAGTTTCAAAAGATTTCTCCACATTTTTTATGTTGAAACTTTAAGGAAAGGTTCAGCACTTTTCTCAGAAACTACACCGATGTGTTTGCAGGTTTCAGCCGCTGTAGCTCCTTCTACTTGTCGTTAATTATAGAAATTCATTACTCCATTATTCTGTATTGGTTTTTAGGGTGAAGGATTCTCTGCAAAATGTATAAATCCTTATTGTGTTCCAGGCCATGTGCTTTCTAATTCCCCAACACAAATGTGCAAAGACAAAAAAGGACAAACAGGGAAAAAAAACAAAACAAAGACATGTCTAATACCTGATTGGATTTGTCACCCATGCACATGACCACAGGCAGAAACATGCTGTAGTAATTTCACACCAGAGCGTGGCTGATGTTATGGCACTTTGTCACTTTGGAGAGGGGCAGGGTAAATTTCCAGTTCAAGCAAGACAATGACCAAATCTGCCCTATTTTCTCTTGCCTGGTTGCACTGACCTCACATGATGAATGCTCTCCTCAAGACAGAGAGAAACAGGGCCTGTTGTTATTGATGTTCTCAATTAATACCTCGACACCACCAAGGATTCACATGTGCACCGTTCAGCTCACCACAGCACATCAACAAACCTCCTTCAAACACTCAGTGAACTGAAAGTGCAGAACCTCTGGCTTTCAATGCTGCAATAATTGTTTTATCATGAGGATTAGTTTATAGTGACAGGAATTTTATACATTACATTGTTGCACATTGCAGCTGAATCTCTGAATAAGTCAAAATCTGTAATTAAAAACCGCTTCAGTCCATGTTTTCAACGCAGAGTAAAAATATTCTGATAAGATTTTCATGTTTATTAGAAAGCTGATGCCAAAAAAAGGCATCCCTGTTGGCAGCATGTTTGGCCACCTGCTCATACGATATCCAGCCTGTGAGCACAAGCAGTCAAAGTGTCTCTCCACCAATGGGCAAATGGCCATCTGAAGGTGATAGACTCCAGTGGCCTTGGGCCAGCGTGAGTCACCGACTCTGTTTTCTCAACACCGACACCGACTTACTCCAGAAACTGCATAAGTTCAAGCCCCAGGCAAGGTGACTCTAGTTCCCACTCCTCCCGCATGAAATGTTTTCCCACCTGGCATGTTGAACCTTCATCACCCTCTCGCCACACTCCGAGGAGCAAAGGGCGAAATGCCACTTGTCACAGTTTCTTAGTGACTACAGCTCAAAACCTGGATGATACCAGCGCCTGAAGAGTTTCTGCATTTTGTTTTTTTGCAAACACCCAGCCCTCCTCGTTAGCATTATCTGTTTATGAACAACAATCATGCGACAAGACTCAAAGCTCCAGAAGCTGATGGGTTGATCATTGACCTCAGACGTATTATTACACTGACTTTAATTTGTCATTGTCAGAAGCAGCAAACCCATTCCCTTGTCATGTCCACTTGGCAAGCATGTGTGTGTTCGACTTTGAGTTTGTCTTACATGTGCACGCACAATGCAGCGATAGCTACATTTATAACACAAGAAGCTGAAAAAAAAAATCCACGTCAGCGTCATCATTCTGGGGATTTAACCATTTAACCATTGTCTCATTTACCAACCGAGCACATGATGTTTCTGTCTCTCTGTAAAACACTCCCAGTAGGAATCAATGGTGCAGAGGCAAAACAACCATAAGCACAGTCTCAGTGGGGCTGAACTGGATATTCAAACCACTGTGTATTATCAATGTACAGCATTACCACCAATCATAAATTGATTTAATTTGTTTAATTTGTTTTTTGCCTGATTTGTGTTTAAAAGCCATCGTGTGTTTTGTTGATTATAATGCTAAATTATGATAATTTTCAGGGTTCTTCAAGGAAAATTGCCATAAATAGAAATCTTGATGAAGCTTTTCCTTTTTTTTTTTTTCTGTTTTTTATGTTTCTGATTGTTTCTTTCCAAGCTGTGAAATCCCTTTTGCATGCTGCTAATTGGTGATGAAAAGTAAGGGCACACTTTACACTGAGGACGGGAAAGGGCATGTGCTTCACACTAACATGTTCAGTTTGATTTACACTCCCAAATCACTGTAAATCATATTAATTTACTGCCCAGTCACCACCACATGAGAAAAAGCTCGGAGTTGATGAAAATGTGGTTATGCTCATGTAGTTTTCCCACCATTATCACAGTGCACTCACAGCAGCACAAGCAGCAGGGAGGGTTTCATGGACTTTATGGCCCTGTGTTTTGGCTCTCAGGCTACATAGAGTACAGGCTGCACTCAGCTTTTAATGACTCATCTGCATGTTAGCAATAACTTTTAGGCTACACTGCAAAAAAATAAGTAATTTTGCAGAATTTATTATAATAGAAAATTATGTGTTTGTTGAAATGTTAAAAAAAAAGACTCCAAAAAATGCCATGAAAAATCTGAAACTGTAAATAACTGAAAAAATTAGAAATAGGAAACTTTTAAATGTAAGTTTTATATTATAAATCTGTTTCTAATATCAATATAAAGTATTGTAATTCTAGATGGCTGTTTGTTAATATGTTAAAAATATGAATTCATTAATCATTCTCCATTCACATTTCAGTTTTTAGTTTATATACCGTATTTTCTGCACTATAAGGCGCAACTAAAAGCCTTTAATTTTCTCAGAAACCGACAGTGCGCCTTATAATCAGATGCACCTTTTATATGGATCAATATTGGGTAATTATGGCTACCGTAGTCAGGGAGCGTATATTGTGATTGTACTAACGTTTGATTTACCGTAGCGGTATCAGACTGTTTCTTTTATGTGTTTACTGAATCAGGGTAAAGTTCCCTCCACGTTTGTGATGCACTAACTACGTGATAAAAAGTTGCACTACCTGTTGTACCTTGCTGTTGGTAAAAGATAATACTACGTCACTGATGTTACCTCGGGGAAAAAAATAAAACAGCTGTTCATGTAGCTTTGAACTGTGACAAATGGAGTTGGAAATACATTGTTTTCAACGAAGGCGGCGCAAATACCGGTAAGAGCTACTGGTACGTACGGTACTGTATTGTGAATGTACTAGCTTGTTTTTGGAGTGAACGGAGTTGTCAGGACGTTGGTTTGTTTTCTATGAATAAAGTTTGACTGATTGACTTATCTGACTGTTTTGTTGACATTCACTTTAGCACAGCTTCATCTAGATGGAT
>OOFC01042680.1:0-15927 GCA_900323345.1 Pseudochromis fuscus
CCTCCCCCACCTCCTTCAGCATCTCCCCCTCCTCCTCCTCCTCCTCCTCTTCCTCCTCCTCCTCCTTCTGATTATTGCTCTCTGAAAGACTCGATGGCTGCAGATTGCGAGCCACCACTTTGTCAATATTTGTATGTAAAGATCTAATAGCAGAATAGCAGAAGACGAGGGGAGTACCAGAAGGCGACGAGATGAACTCTGAACTATGCTACGCCCTTATCAAGAAGAGTCGACAAAAAAACTTTTATTTACCTGTAAAAGAGTGTAAACATTTTGTGCTTTTTTCCAATTGTGAAATAACCACTGATTGGTATGTTATTAAACTTGTTTATGTATACATAATGGCAGAGGAAAATTACAGATTATATAAGGGAAACTACCTTTAGAGAAGAATGTTTACTGAATGTTAATTTCTTTTTTTTTTTTTTTTCTTTTTTGACTGTTAGAGCGAGAACAGTTATAACCAAGGATATATTGGTCATTCTTTAAGGATACTATTTAAAAAAGAAAACACACAGGTAACAGAGTCTGAGCTAAAAGCCCCTTTGATCATCCGTTGCTTCATCTGACTTCTCTCGGATCATATCCACTTGAATAAAGGTTGACATTCTGAAATGCTATGTTATAATTCCCTTTTCCAGGCTCCAAATTAAAAAGAAAGCACCGTGCTCCGGACAAACGTTTGTCTCCATGACCGCTTCTCCATCGACATGACTGTAGATCGCAAGACTGTGTCAGCAGAGCCACACGTGGGATAATGTACTCTGAAGGCTTGTGCATGTGTCTGTGTGTGTTTTCTGTGCGTGTGCAACAATCCCCAGTGAGATACAAAGCTGTGATGTGCCTTTGATCTACACCATACCACCAAATTACTCCAACAGAGTACCTTTACTGATTTCTTTTGCTATTTCTACAAAAAAAAATTAAGGATTCTGCTCCGTCTGACATAAAAGAAAACTGCTTTGATCTTTTTTTATTATGTTGAACTCCAGTGAACAAAAAAATGCACTTTCTATTTTACTCACTCCTTAGGACAGTCACATTACTCCTTTTGCTAGGACATTAAATGGAGCTTGAAAGTAAAGGACTGACTGTGCGAATGCTTCTTTTTGCGTTTAAACAGGACGTCTGTCAGTCGTGGACAACAGCTGATGTCTCTCAGAAACACAACACTCTACCATCATGTCCAGTTTGAAGTGTAGGACTTTTTCATATAGAAATGGACGAAGCAGCCGGGCCTCAAAAGTGACGCCAAGAAGCACAATCCTCCTCATGGCCACTGAAGTCAAAGTCAGCTTTATAGTCCATACATGATCTGTACGTAACAGACCGAGTATTGAAATTAGATTTCTTGCTTTTCATACTAGCTGTTAAGAAAATATGTACATATATATATATATATACACAAATAAGGGCATTTGAAAACAGCCAAAGCCAAAACCAACCCAATATAACAGATAAACAACATGATATGAGGCACACAACAGACCAACAGAGTCCAGAGTTTGGGTGTGCAGGGGACAGAGCAGGGACAGAATTGAGCGTCCTGACAGCCTGGTGGACGGAGCTGTCCCTCAGTCTGCTCGTCCCGGCCCGGAGACCCCACAGTCTCCTCCGCGATGGCAGCAAAAAACTCTGGCTCCAATTGACTCCAATTCAAAAATGGTCATTTTCAACCTTGAAATACTCAGTTTATACAATTTTTCCACAAGTTATTCTGATGTCATTAGATAAAGTTAATTCTTCTTATTAGTGGTCTGATGGTCCACCAGAAAATCACTTCATCTTTAAGTAGATGTTAGGTTTTGAAAAGAGGAGGGTGTAGGGGCGTGGTTAGTTTGATTGACAGGTTTGTTCTCCAATGAGACCAGTCATGAGCTCCAGTCTCATTCATACTGGACAGTGTCCTTGGGTTCAAGGGTCAGACCTGCTTCCTCACTTCTCTCTTCATATCCAAATATGGTCACTTCAAACTCCAATCAACCAACATGGCGACATTCTGTGGTCACTGCAGTTCATGTAGGAACATGTCAGAAAAGTTGCTGTATTGCATTGAACAGAACAGGAGGTTGTCCACAATAAAAACAATCATAAGTGGCTCAATGTTCCACTGACTTGCAGTAGTATGAATGACATATGTATCAGCGATATAGGACACTTAGTTTTAATGCATTTAAAATACAGGTTTTATACTCAAATCATTTATATTTTCAGGGTTCCTACGCAAGTGTGAAAATTGTGGAGTTTGATTTTATAAATCTCCACGTCTGGAAAATGGAAATTACTGTATGGAAAAAAAATTCATGTTATAAAAATCATCAAAACAAACAATTCATTCCTTAATTTATTTACATGATGAACATGTATTTACTAAAATTTCACAAATTATTTGCATTTTTTCTACCGAGAAGTCTGAAAATTAGGGTCTGGAAAAAGTTTGGAATTTTGAAATTTCAAACTTGTAGGAACCCTGGATTTTCCTCATAGCAACAATGTTATTGAAGATTTACTTCCTACATGATTCATTCTACAAGTATATATTTAGTGTGACTGCTGGAAGCATTCACACTATTGAGATCCAAATCTTTATTAAACTGACGACCTCTTGAAGCTCATGGAGAGAATGCAAAGAGTTTGCAAAGTAGTAATCAGACCAAACGGTGGCTATTTTGAAGAAACTAGAATATAAAACATGTTTTCAGTTATTTCACCATTTTTAGTTAAGTATATAACTCCACGTGTGTTCATTCATAGTTTTGATGCCTTCAGTGAAAATCTACAATGTAAATAGTCATTAAAATAAAGAAAAAACATTGAATGAGAAGGTGTGTCCAAACTTTTGGCCTATAGTGTATGTATAAATAAATATACATATACAGTATATGTATAAGCAACTGTGGTCTAGCTCAAAACAAAGATGGTATAAAGTACATGATTACCAGTGAACCAGTTTGAGAATATCACCACAGAAAAAAATTATTGTGGTAAACTGCAAAACACAAAGATAGGCTCAGTCAGCACTGTGCAAATATTGTTTGACTGTAACAAACATTCATTTATCAAAAAAAAATCCTGCACTCCAAGTTAATTTATACAAATATACAAAAAGCATCTGTTTTTTAATATGAGCTAAATAAAGAAAATATCAGGAACAGTATTTTCTGTCTGTACGTGGATTAATGTTTCTGCCACCGAGCTGCCGTCCTGTCCTTTAAGGTGCAGTGTAGGTCATGGATATGTTTTCTATTTCAAAAGGAGCAGTGATGAAGGGAAGGAGACAGTGTATGAACATCATTCATCAACACTGAAAACCATTAAACCTTGATGACTTGATTTCCCTGATGCAAAGACATTAAATATCAGTTACTGACCCACACTCTCAGATTTGAAAAAGTGGGACAACTCCAAAATGTTTTTTGAGAAAAAAAGACATTTTCAACACTGTAATGTCTTTTTGGTAAAATAAATAAACAGATGACATGACATGTGGGACATTTTTATCCTTCACAATAATCCCATGAGGATCATATGTCACCTCGACCCTGCAGCAGAGCTTTGTGACTGGAGCGACCGACTTCTTCCTGTGACATCACCCCCAGGAAGTCGTAGTATTTCAGTCACATGACAGCCATGCTACCCCCTGAATAAACTACCTGTTGAGTAGCTTTTGGGAGAGCCATATTGAAAAGATGGATGTAGCCACGCTATGGTTTGCAGATGAGTGATTGGATTTTGTTTGTTGCCATTTTGTGTTTTCTGAAGTGATGATATCTGTAAGAGAGGAAGGAGCTGGGGAGGGGCAACATTTAAATAATAAAAACTAGTCTTTCCACCAAGTTTAAATTATGAATATCGCAAAAATGACATTCAGGCTTTCAGTTTTTATTTCTCTTAAAATATTTCCCTCATTTAAATCCATCCTCTTCTATTTTATTTAAAAGAAAGTCGTCCAGTTACTGTGAGGTTTGGGGTTTGATCCCCGGCTGCTCCTGTCCAAATGTTGAAGTGTCCTTGGGCAAGACACTGAACCTTGTTTGAAGGCACCATGCAAGTGGCAGTAATGTAACAACATAATTTCTCAACTTATGATGAATAAAAGTGTCTATTATTGATTATTACACCCGTTTATCCAGCACAGGGTAACTGGAGTTTTCCCACCGGACACTGGGCGAGAGGCGGGGAACAACCAGGACAGTCCATCACATACCCAACGCACAAGACAAATAACAATACACATTAAAACTCCATGAATAAACATGAGATGGCTAAATATTTCAACAAGAAAGAAAAAAAACTGACAGATTGTGCATTATTTCTCAGTCACCAATCCAACTGCAGCAGATTAGTATCAGTGAAGAGAGACTAGTTCAGCTAAATTACCTGCTAGACACTGTTCAACTTAGAAATATGGCTGTTAGAAATGTGACAGTTTGTCAGTTATAATTGGTGAGAGGAGGCAGTACAAGAGATTTGTTTAAGATGTGAGTTAAAGGATAAATCCTAGTCAAACATAACTCCAAGACTCTCCATAGTTGTACTGGAGACCATTATAACACCATCCACACTGACAATACAATTAGATACCATTACTTCAGCTTTGTTAGAATTTAAAAGAAGAAAATGACAGGTCATCCAGGCCTTTTGTTTAGAGATTGAACGACTTGTTTGTGTCATCTGGCTTCATAGGTAAGTATAACAGGATATCATCTGCATAGCTGTGGACATTAATGCAGGGTTTTCTGATAATATTGTCCATATATTCTGTAAAGAGACTGGTCCTAACACAGAACTCTGTGGGACTCTATGGCTGACTTGAGACTGTGTGAAGGTATCGTCACAGAATACTTCAGGACCAGAACCTCAGAGGACTCAGCACAAGACAGATACTCCAGATGAACCTCAGAAACAGAAAGACCGGGCTGCAGTTTGGAAAAGTGTCTAAAAAGAAACGGTAAAAGGAACAAAGTTTCCTGGACTGAAAACAAAAAAAATCAATCTCGGCTACAATATGAGCTCCTGAGCTTAAGCACCCCCTCATCTGTCCAACGGGGACGTCCCCTGTGATGGATTGTACCTCTGAACTGAGCAAATCTGAATCAACCCTCTCACTTGTCAAAAAAAAACGAATCAGCTTCACAGAGGTCCGACTTGTTTCATAGATATTGAGTTGGAGTTAATATACATCCCATTTTCTGTCAGCATGCCTCAGGTCTCTGTGGAATTGATTTGATTCAGCTGTGGAAAATTTTAACTTTGTGGGTTTCACTGTTTTTAGAGGACTCTGAGTGGGACCCAGCAGTTCAGAGTCTAAAGGTAACTTCATGAACATGCAAACACTTTCTGTGAACCTCAGAGAGAGGAAACTGTAACAGGACACACAACCTGGGAAGGATTTAGGATCAGGTTTGGAGGATCACAGTGAGCTCCATGAAAGATTGTTGATGCACCATGAATCTTCTTAGAGGAGGATTTCTGCAAGAGCTGCAGGGTTCACCTCAGAGTCCAGACCAGGACTCAGCTCCACACGGTGGTCACTGTTGTTTTTCTCATCTGTTTCTTTACCTCATGTCTTCTGTGATTCACTGTTTCACTTTTCTTTTTACTTCCTGCTTTATTTTGTCCATGATAAAGGGAGTGCATTTATATAGGTCTCCAAAACACTTTACAAGTTTGTTGTTGTCTTTCTTTCACACATTTACACAAGAGAGACAGAGCTGCCACTGCATGGCATTAGCCACCATCAGAAAGTATTTCAGTCAGTTTCAGGACACTTCGACATGAGGAGTCAGAGATCGTACCCCAGTGTTACGATTTGTAGACGAACAACTCTACCACCAAGCTACAGTTGCCCTTAACTAACAGTACTTAACATGAAGAATGTAAAAAGAGGAGGTAGTCTAGAAACTTATTGGTTATTCCCCCACGACTTACTTATGTTTGTTTGTGTGTTTGTGTTCCTTTTAGTGTACTTTGTCCACACATAGCAGGGTTTTTGTAAAACTGAATATCCTGCCCCTCCCCCCTGTCTAGAAAAAAACTTACGTACACACACCTTGTTTTTAGAAAAACAAAATCATTCCCACCTAACCACATAAGTGCGTTTTTAAGCACATTTATGAGCATGCCAGACCTTTAGGTGGTGGAAAATAACCGTCCTTACATTGTCCGTGACTGGTGCTCTTGAATGTGGAGCAGTATCTGGGCTTGAAAAGAAAAAAGCGCCTGGACAAGAAACAGCGCCAAAACCCTTGTGAGGGCGTCCATACTTTTTCTGAATGTAAACACAGGTCACAAATGTGACATAAGAATAAATTTTGTTGCAGGCGTTTTGTGTCGAAATGTAAAACGCTGGTTATTGATGTCCACGGAGTATTCGCAAAAATTCACTTTGGTCGGAGGTTATTAAAAGAATCATTTTTAATGATGTAAATCTGCGTTTTCGTGTGGATGGCAGGACGAATCATACAAAAATATCTTGTGAGATACCTGCTACATGTGGACAAGGCCTGAGTGTCGTGCATGTTGATCCCTTTTCCATCACAGCTTAACACTCACCTTCATCCACGGTTTGAAATCAGACACATTCACTCATGAAGTGAATGTGTAAAGAAACAAACAGATTTTTAAGTTCACTCATTGTCAACAATAAGAGGAAGGCGTTGATTATCAGACCAATCACAGGTGAGCTGTGTGGTCAACACGGTGCTTTCTAAAACTGCTCTCAAGGCCACCAGAGATTAGATGCAATTTCTGCTTCCTAGGTTTTACTTCATACACATTTATTAAAAATGAAAGTGGCTGACAGCAAAGAAATAATGAATTTATTATTGTGAACACCACACTGCAGCACAGTCTGGTTCGGGGCTGCATGTAGGCTGCTCTGCTGGTTCAGTACTGCAGTCAGAGGAGATGATGGAGGAATCTCAATCATTCAATGAGAGCTATGAAAATGTCATCACTGTATTACAATACAACAGATTTAAAAAACTGCATATCTAACATGGAGTACTCAAACACAGTTGTTCCTTTGGACACAAAACAAACAGCGTGGTCAAAGAAAAAGTGTGTGAGGTCTGCAGATTCTTATACTCACCGTTGAGTCACGTGATTTGTTCACACACACACACGCACACACACATACACACACAAATACATCACAGAAATGCTTATTTATTGGCTAAAATTACAAAGTGTACCATTCTGGCCTCAGGTCCTTAAATTTCCTGCCAGTGGTGATACGGCCCATCGTGCATTTGGAAATATCACTGTGTGTTATCATGGACTGGGAGTGGGAGTGGGCTCCACCAAATTCAGATGTGCTCTGTGGTCCATGGCTGCAGCAGTGGTGAGTCTGGAGGGAAAGTTGGTGTTTTCAAAGTGGAAGTACAGACACTACTTTATTCTCCTTGATGTAAAAGACAAGAACGTACTTGTGAAGTGTACATTTTGTCCCAGAGCAAAGTGTTCAGTCACGTCTGTTGTAAGAAGCTCTGATCTAATCAGCTCTGATCTGTCAACAGCACACGCTATGGTGGCCAAAAACACCACTGTTGACACTGTTGATGATGATGATGATGATGATGGCCAGGTGTGGCTAATGTGAGATGAAGAAAGAACCTGAAGCATAGTATGGCTACTAGTTGTAGTCTGTTGAAGTGCAATAAATATTAAAAGTACCTGTCTATGCAATTCAAGCCTATGCAACAAGCTTGTTAAACCTGCTTAAAAAAAAATCCAAATTTTTAAACATATTTAAACTTTCTTTTTTTTTAAAAGTATAGTACAGTGAGATAGTTACTTTCACTAGTAACTAATTACTTTTATAGTGGAGTAATTCAGTTACTAACTCGGTTACTTTTTGAGAGAAGTAACTAGTAACTATAACTAATAATTACTTTTTAAAAGTATCATGCCCAACACTGGTATTGTAATTTGATTAGTGAAGCAACTGATTGTTTTGTGACTTGTTTCATTGTTTCAGTCATTTGTGAAGCAGGAATTCATTGCTTTGTAAATGTTGATATAAGGCTGAAAAAGGTGCCCACAGCCCAAAGTGAAGTCATCACAATGGTTGTTGTTAAATATTAGCACTAAATTGAAGCTTTTACAGTTGTTGAAAGAAAAGTCAGCAAGATGAAATAATAAAACCTGGAGTATAAACAGTAACATCGACTAATTTATCCAATAATCTTTGTTCTTAATAAATGATCATTTATAACAAAACCACATTTTATACAAACTTTTCATCCATTTTGTTTCCAACAAACTTTTACAGTAACACAAATTGGCATAAAAATAAAACACTAAAATACTCAGCACGTGCAGCTGCAGCCTCCTGCAGCTTCATCTCCTTTGGAAGCAGAGTTTCCCACAGCGAGCAGAAAAAGTTGCAGGCAGGTTACACTTGGACAAAGGTGAATCAGTGACCAGAGCAGAAACTCGACGCTGCAGGACTGAGCTCTCTCTTTCCATTAGCATGTGTGTCACTGCATGAACAGGTGAATGCAACAACTGCAGTTTTACATTTTCTTTGCATGTGAGCAGATTAAGAGTTTAAAGCATGGCCTAAACAATCACGTGACCATGCGTGTCATCACCATGATGGTAGGCTGCTAGGCATACAAAAATACACTTTCAACCACTAGTGGTGCCAAGATTTTGATTGTGGGTGGGCCTCCAGGAAAAAGGAAGGACCACTTAAAATGAGAAAAAGAAAAAGAAAAAAAACGGGTTTCCCTTCATCTGCATTTCAGCGGTTTTCTGAGGACAGCGACTCAGCCTACCTGTGTACTCCTCTGGAGTACATTTAAATAGCGCTTTTTATACCTTCGCTTGGTCCCAAGAGGCAACTCATTCACCCATTCACACACACACACACCAATGGCTACAGAGCTGCAATGCAAGGTGCTAGCCACCATTGCGAGCAACTTAGGGTTCAGTGTCTTGCCCAAGAACACTTCAACATGTGGACAGGAGGAGCTAGGGATCAAACGAACAACCTTACGATTCATAGACGACCCACTCCACCACCTGAGCCACAGCCGCCCTGTGAGTGGTGATCCCTCCAACATAATGAACTGTTGAGCTTCAAGTGATTCAAGGGAGAGTTTATGTAACATTTTCTGGTTTCTATACATTACTGTAGCCTCTGAAAATATCAGATCCTTGTAGCTTATTAATTAATTTGATTTAGAGAACTACCATGAATTGATGTGGCCAGTAAGATCATCTAGTTCAGGAGTAATTCTCATATAAGGAATTAAATCTGTGTAATACCAGTAAGGCTGGAAACAGGAGCCTTGTGTGTCTGTACCACCTGACACACAACACACAAATAAATCTAAACTTTTGTGTCTTTATTGAACACAAATTGGGATCATTCTCCTGCATTTCTGTTTGTTCAGATCAGGAACTGACTCTAATCTGAGAGTTTTCTTTGGTTGAAGTCATTGTGAACTTTGATGTTTTAAGTCACTGTCCTGTTGCTTCACTAAACCTCTTCTCCTCCTTAGCTCACAGTAGTCCTGACATGTCTGGAAGATCCCTTGATAAATGTCAGAATTATTTTCCCTCAGTAACAGGAAGCCATTCAGACGTAGAGGTTATGGCATGCAGTGTACATTTGAACAGTTTACCAAACAGCAATAGCATTGAGATGTGTGTCCACAGGCAGCTGTTTTTTGCCTTTGTCGTTCATATTCCTTTTATAGGACTTATTTACTTATAAATAAAAACTGCTTTAACAATGTGGATGTTATTATCACTGATTCCACCCACATTGGAGAGATGATCATGTTGAACACCTGCAATCGCACATCTCTCACACACAGTTACACTGAAAACCAACCAGGCTGATGTGTAGAGGTGTGTGAGGTTATTGGGGAGAGTCCTGAATTCATTTCCATATGATATAATCAATGTAAATATTCATGATCATGTGTAATGTCACTTCACTCTGACACAGCATTACTCAAATGAGAGGTTGCCTCCATATGTTTAATGAAGATGATTTATTGAACAGCAGGAGGAAGCTCTTCACGCAGTCTTCACAGTGCAGAGGAGGACAACAGGTCCTGTGAGACTCACGCATTTTACTTTACAGACAATAAAAAAGATTAAAAATAATACTTACTGGAGGTTTATTTATTTATTTATTGCTGCACATTTGCTGCATTTACAATTTAATTTTATCTTATAAAGCAAAGGCGACACGTCAATATCCCATGATGAGGGTGAATCAGAGCTTCATGGGGGAACGGATGTCAGAGAAGAAGAAGAAGAAGAAGAAGAAGAAGAAGAAGAAGAATGGATGTTAGACCAGTGGAAATCTGATTTTGTGCATATTTTATACATTCAATCGATCATTCAAAAGAAAGAGAGAAAAAAATAATAAGGCTGAGGAGTCAACAATCTTCACTAGTCCTACAATCAGTTCTTCCATAACCACCCGTATGAACACAAATGTCTACGTCCTTATTCAATTTACTCTCATCTTCCTCTTACAAATACATTTCCACCCATCATCATCATCATTACATTATATCTGCACAGACTCTTAAGTAGTGTTGTAGTACTCAAGACTGGTCTTGGTCTCGAGACCGGTCTTGAGACCACCTTTTAAGGGTCTCGGTCTCGTCTCTGAATCGAAGGCATTTTAACTCAGTCTTGTCTCGGTCTCAGACAGGGTGGACTCAGGTTTTTTTTTTTGATCAAGAACGGTCAAGACCAGCCCAGCACTACTGTGATAAGTGAGAAAAGTCGAATGTAGCTGCTGCCTTCCTGGTGTCATGTGGTCTTTGTGACACCTGAAGTGACATGTCCCCTGTACACAGAGAGTGGACGAAGAGGACTGGAGGCACTAGGAAAGTTAGTTTTTATTGCTGCTGCGTTTACGTAAAAGCAAATTTAATTAAAAAATAAAGATACTGGTCATTTGGTTCTGTTTTGTTGTGATTTGTCTTTGATATACAGTATATATAGTCTTGGTCTTGTCTTGGTCTCGACCTCTCTAGTCTCGATAATGTCTTGGTCTCGGTTGGTACAGTCTTGACTACAACACTACTCTTTAGTTTGCCAGTATAATAATACAGAGCTCCATCTTTCCATGTGTTCATCCTCATTTGTAGACCTGCTGTAATCTTTTCCATGTCATTTACTTCTTTCACTTTTTGAGTCCTTTGCTCAAGGGTTGGCGGGTACAGTTTGCACCAGTTAACAGTGGTAATTATATGAGCAATAAACATCAAAGCTCTCAACATGTACATCTTATTTTCCCCATTAAATTTGGGGGGAAATTACCCAAAATCATCTGGTAAAGCTCAAAAGAAACATTAACATCCAAGATTATTTTTATTTCTCTACTGATCCTGAACCAGTCATTCTGCAGTACTCCCAAAAAGCATCATCTCCAACCTCCCCACACCCACACCAGTGAATTTTTTTTTTTTTTTTACAATTATATTTTTCTGACATGCAGACAGGATGAACATCTTGTATATCTGCAGTGATTTCTCTATCGTTAGTCATTATTTATGCAGTACCTTGATACCTTCATACTGAGTAATGACCCATGGTCTATTATGAGATCAGTGTAATATTCCTGCCTGTGTTTGTCTCTCCACTCATCAGCAGACAGGTTTTGCCTGCGGTTGTTTCTCTGAGGTGTTTTTGCACAAAGCTGAAAACTGTTTTTCATTTTTCTTCACTGATGTGACAGAGTTAAGCTGTCAGATCAAACTATCAGTCAGAACATCATTTATTTATATCTGTGTTCCACTTATTTCCAGATCTGTTCTCTTACAGCACAGTTCTTAAAACAATTACACAGATTCCCGTTATCATATACATTAAAAACTGTGTGTACAAACCGATCAGCCACAAGCTGACTGACACCTTCACACTGACCTCTGAGATTGAGATCTGGGGAATTTGGAGGCTGAGTCAACACCTTGAACTGTTGGGTTACGTTCCTCAAACCAGTCCTGAACCATGTTTGCAGTGAGGCAGGGAGTATTATCCTGCTGAAGGAGGACACTGCCATCAGGGACGACTGTTTTGATAAAGGGCTGTATGTGGTCTCCAACAATGTCCAGGAAGCTGCTGTGTCAAAGTAACACTCACATGAATTTTTCCTGCTTCAAACACAACTATTTAAAAAACTGAATGTTCACTTGTTTCCTAACATATCCTGAACACAACACCTCTTGACAGTTGATACAAGATAATCACTGGTGTTCACTTTGTTTGCAAGTGGCATTATGAGTCCTTTCTGTTTACAAGAGAAAATACTTCCAAGCGATGAAAACAAGTGAAAGGAACCATCATTTTGATATATTTTGAGAATCTTATCAAGAGTCAGAGAACTTGGGACCACTTGTAACAGTGGACACAAAACCACACCGTGTCTGTAATGGCGCTAAAGCAGCACCAACAACACATCATGATGGACCTTTGCTCAACTTTGCCCAATTTTGCCCAATTACGCCCATAATCAACACAATACAACTTTTCTACATTACCTTAGTTTTCTTTTTCTATGTCAGTGATAGAAACACACTGTTTTACCTTACCATAAACTGTACAGTTCCAGCTGTCAGAAAAACCTCTGTGCAGATGATTCTGAATGCAATAATTACCCCAATGTAACCAAAGTCAAAAGGACACAAAAATTTCATGCTACTATTTTTTTTTTTTTTTAAATACTTTTTTATTTTTTCACAGGTACAGTTTGGGAATTGAAGTAAATATGCAAGGTATAGTGTTTCACAAAAATGGCCGCTGTTGCAAAATCACTTGTGATTTATTTGTGTTGAACTGGGCAGGTTGTGCACGAAAGACTGGGTGGACATACAAACCTTGAGTGAGACTGCAGATTCATGAACCACTTGCATGGTCCGGATTAGAAAAATGACTAGGATCGTCAAATTTAACACAGTGTCTTTATTGGTAGTGGAATATAACACCATTTCAAGTGATGTTTAAGGACAACTTGGTAACTTTTATTGTCCCAATATTTTATTAGAAATTCATTAATTTTGTGACGCCTCATAGCAAGAGTGTAATTTTTTTGCATTCATCTGAGGTCATCATTAGGTACATCCTGGGGGGAAATATGTCTAAATTTCTCTTTCATTATTGGGTCGAAAAAGCTGGCAAAGTGCCAGATACCAAAATAAACCCAGTTTCATAGAAAGACCCATCTGTGAAAGAGAATCAGTGTATCAAACAAATGTGTTTTCACCTGTTTTTTTGTTTGTTTTCACACCTCAAAGCACTACTCCTAATGCATGAGTAAAACAGAAGCAAGAAGACTAAAGAACAAACCTTCAGCTGCAGAAGTTGCAGTGTGGATGTACATTTTTATCTAAATGTTATGTACATTTGACCAGTTGTACCTGAGGTACCACAACAATGATTATACTGTTCTCATCAGTATGAAACAGAAAGCTAAACTCAATTCTTCAACAAACGTTCCTCCAGTGAACCACTGATTGTGCTCGGCAGGATTTATTGAAGAAAAGATAAAACCAAGGGAAAACAATGATACAGACTAAGTGCACAAATAATGTCAGTACATAAATAAAGCACACACACTCATGATTGTGCACATGTATAAGCAAAAGAATGAATAAATCAGTCAGTCAAGTGTTTCGTTTTCCCTGTATATCAAGCATGAACTCTTCAAAAAAATGAAATAGACAAATGTGGCATAAAGAAGAATATTTAGATTGAATAGTCATTTTCTTACAGCTATCTTAGAAATCAAATCAAAATGAACTTACTGCCAGGCAAGTAATGACAGACTGATGAAGATTGCAGCCTTACAATGGGCTCTTTAACAAACCAAAGTGGCCTCTGAAACTGATCACATTTAAATGTCCAAAATAAAGGTTTAGCTTTTCTACAAAGACTTGTTCAGTTAAAAATAAAGAGGTCACCCATAGCCATCTTAATGTTGGAAACACAATAAAATCTCTCTCTCTCTTTTTTTTTAATTAACTTGCTTGGCCACAGAGCAAGCTGATGGACAATGTCTATCTCTGCTACCTCTGCCAGTAAATAATGTGCTCAATCTTTAGCTAGGCTGCATATATGTGTAACTAATTTGAACAGATAGTTGTTTTTGTAGCCATATTCCATCTTATACACTTCAAGTTTTGAATTAAATTGTTTATTTTAATGTTTTCATTGACTGGAGCAGTCAGCTAGTAACACCTCTTTATCCCAGGATATCAAGCTTAGGTATAAATAATGTCCTTATACAATGTAACATTAGCTACAGCTAACATGTTAATGTGTCAGTGTGCAGACTGAAGCTGCCCAGCATCCCGGTGCACGCCTTGATTAGTTGTCCCACAATGCAACGCGCATCTGTCATGGCTGCTCACTGATGCCACTTGCACCACATGGGTTGAAATAAACATTTTATATCTGTTTGAGAAGTACCGACTCGGCTCATTAACACAGCAGTTGATCGTCGGCTTTGAGCCGGGACCGTCCTGACTGAAGGCAGCAGCTGCTACTTCACTTTAACAGCGACCAGAGGCGTCAGTCATGCCGTTGGACGTAGAGATCCCCGTACTCCGAGGCTTTTTAACACCCAGCGAGGCAGCGGAATGGAAGCAGAATGTCTTCAGTACTGCAGGTGAGACACCAGGCTGTCTTTTTCCTATTGTATTACCACGTATTGACTAACACTGTTGGCAGATTATTTATTTGTTATTCTGTGTCAGACATCGCTGCGCTGGCAGATAGTGGTGTCCTGCTAAGCGAAGTGACGGAAAGGATTTTGACGGTAACCGCGCCGGTTTAGCTGTTATAGGTAATGACATGGCTTTTAATGACAGTGTAGTGAATGCTGGTGGCACGACAGCTACAGCTGAAATAAATTCATGTGAATTCAATGACTGCTATACAAACTGTTAGCAACGAAGCGCCTCGCTATCTCGCGTGTAGACGTCAAACTAAACTCCATTTAATTTTTAGGCGATATAAAGGCGCCTCACTCGTTCGCAGCAGAATGTGTTTTTAGAAGGAATATTAATCAGCGGTTTTGGATGTTGTGACTTGCTTTGTTATTCGGCATAAAATAAATACACACGTTTCTGTTTATTAAAGTAAAATGTCAACTTTTATTGTAAACGTTAGCCAGCGTTAGCTTTAGTTGTCAGAGTTTTCTTAGTGTTTCTTCAAGGTGCAGTCTGTAAAATACTGAACGATCCTTTGCTAACGGAGTTATAGACAGAGGGCTTGCTGAAGGGAAACTCTAGTTTTGTGATGGTGTATTCACGGCTCGTTGATGACAAGTGAGGCGAGTAGATTTTTCGGATACTTTTTTAATGGAGACTGGTGTGACGTCTTGTTTCCGTACACCTCCGCCGCGTCGAGCCGCCTCGCGCACACATCTGTCAGCATCTGTCAGCAGCGAGACTGGACCCGATCACCGAGTCACTGAAACGTGACCACAGCGTTAGTGTGTAATTATTAAACATTGCTTGAACAGTGCTGTCAAACTAAAGCTTTGTCTATCTGCCAGGTGAGCTAGCAGCGGACTGTCACCTGTGAATAGTGGTTGAAGCTTCAGCCCAGGTTGTTTCTGCCGTGTGACGAGCATTTAATAAAACTGACACAATCAATCTGTGACACACAATAAAACTTTTATCATGGTCGAACAGCCTGCTCTTACAGCTGAACATTCAAGCAGAGCTGTCCATAAAGCCATCATTTAATAGGATCACATCCCTTGTGAACCTGTTAGTATTTGACAGGATGTAGATGAAAGTTCTGTGTATATCCATGCAGTTTTTCACCTTAAAAATATAACTGAAGTGATTATTTCAATTAAAATAAGTATCTTAAACATAGCATTAAGTTTGGAACAGGTGATGATAAAATGAACACCCCAGTTTTGAAGAATTATCCTGACCC
>OOFC01042680.1:15947-43878 GCA_900323345.1 Pseudochromis fuscus
AAAAAAAATCTCATGAAAATATATTAATGACTATTTAGATTAGTCTTTAATCTTTGATTTTTACAGAAAGATCTTGTTATTTTTGTCTTTTTAATGTTTAACAAGCAATATTCATTTATTGAAAAACATTTAAATGAATAAAAACAGTGAAGAATTAGAGAGCCAGCACTTTAGCTTCATTGTCACTAATTGTAATATATATATTTTTACAATATTAAACTTGAATTTACCAATGTCATCAAACCAAAAAATAAAAATATATATCTGAAATTACATTAAATGTTTAAATAAAAGGAAAATCCTACTAAAATTTTGTTTTAAAAAAAAAATGTCATGGTAATTTACAGGGAGTTTTTCATGTTAATCACGGTTTATTTAGGGTTTCTTGTAATTAGTTATTAATATTTATGGATAATTTATCTGTACAATAAACAGGAACAATTATTTTCTTTTTTACAGTGTAGGATACACGGAGAAAGGTGAGTGTGGTGGCTGTTTTATTATTTATTATAGGTGTCCATCTTAAACAAAGTAACTACTCTGTGGTCTGCATATGCACATTTTATGGTGGTGTGGCACACTGTGTTTGGAAAATGAAACAGAGCTGTCCATAACTAAGGTGAGGACCCCTTGCATTGGTCAGAGTGAGTGACAGCATCGTTGTTCCTTGGCTGTAAATGGTCCGCTGCACCCTGCTGAGGTGTGACCTACATGCCAGAGTGTGTGCAGCCCTGGTCCGTCTTTCTGAAACACTCTTCTTCTGAAGGCTTTGTTGGTGCATGTATTTAGATGCAGTTGCTGTTCTCTTCAAATGGCAAACACGGAGGTATTTTTTGTTATCCCCCAATGAGATCTTTTGTTTGTTTTTCCCCTAATTTGATCAATTGGGAGCACTGATCACTTTTTCTCCACAGAAAGCTCTGGAGTCGTTGGAGGGAGTGTTTGGCTAATGAAACTGTATGTGCTGCTTCTGAGGTGTGTGTGATTATCCGTATAACGTGTCCAGATTACAAATCCTGTGCTGCTACCAGGCAGAGATTTTATGCCGTGTATGGACAGACTTTGCTTGAGCTAATTAGGCTTTTCATTACACCCCTGAACAGAAGCACACAACTAAGCATCCAGCCACCGTGTTGTGTTCTGCGGTGTCATGGTCACCATCCGTACTCCTGTTTTGCAGCGTTTACAACTAATGTAACAACATCATGGGATCTGCCATCCCAGAAGAGACACTGTAACGATGAAATGTGTATTTGGCAAGAAAAGCTGCAACTAGGAAATTGTTCCTGGTATTAGACAGTCTGGAGTTGAGCCTGTCCAACATGGAGTTTTTGAGAGAGATACCAATTGTAGTACTGATACGGTGACCATAATTTGAGTTTATTTTAACAATTCACACCTTTTCTGGGTGGATTGTGCATTGATATGACTCAAAGGGAGTCAGATGGCTGCTTTAATTAAAAACTAAACTTTTAAAACGAATATTTAACATTATTATGCATAGGAGACGACACCACTTTTGCTTTGTATAAGTAGTCCCACACCTCACTGCTTGTTCACTAAAATACTGATCTGAAACAAAACTAGTAGATACAGCTATTGAAATAATGCAGTGCAGTGAGAAGTACAGCATTTCCATCTGAAATGTAGTGAAGTGGAAATTGAAAGTAGCAGAAAAAGTATAAAATACCTGTTAATCAAACAAAATCCACTTTTTGAAGCCTAATATCTACTTAACAGTGATTTTTTTTTTTTTTTTTCAGCAGGATCACCTCATCACTAATAAGAAGAGTTGACTTTAGGTGATGACATCAGAGTAACTAGTGGGAAAATATGTATTGACTGAGTATTTCATGATTGAAAAACATGAGTTTTTTTGGAGCCAGCATGTAGTCGACATTGGGAGTGTTGCATTTTTTCACACTTCCACCTTGGCATTTTTTAGACCCAGTTGCTTTGTCCATTTCTACATACAGTCTATGAGTACAACTACTTTTAAATCACACAAAAGTGCAGTATCTGAGTAAATGTACTTTACTCAGAAATGTTACATTTTGTAAATGTAACGATTGGACATGTTCGGTTGAATCCTGAACATGTCTGATGTGATTACCGTATTTTCCGGACTATTGAGCACACCTGTCTATCAGCCACTATTGAATTCATTCAAACAGTTTCATGTGGTCCACTCTGACCGGGTCTGATGTGACGAGGCTAAATGTATCGGCGGCACGGAGCTTGCTAGCTTGTAAAAAGCTAACGAGCTTCGTGCCGCCGATACATGAGAAACACCGGTGTTTAAGTAAAAGTAAAAGTAGCGGCTTATTGTCCGGAAAATATGGTACATCCTCACACATCAGCTTCCACTCAGTTGATAAATGTTGCTACGTGGTTAGCTAGTTAGCTGTTAGCGCATAGCCATTGTTGGGCAGACTACACAATGACACCAATAAATGACATTAATGTAAATTTATGCAGTTTTTCTTTGCTGTACTAAAAGCTTACCAAACTGAACTATGAGTTTTATATACAGTTACACTCTGAACAGCAATCAGAGGGTTCAATATCACTCTGATAAGCTTCTTTTTCCAGTTTTCAACAGTTTTGGTGTAGGTAGCAGGTCAGGTGGGCAACACAAACCCAGGACACTTTATCACAATACAGCAAAGTCCATTTTAATCCAGTTCTGTAGTTAACATTTGGTGATGTAATATTTATTTATTTGAGTTTCATCATAAAGCAGCTCCTAGATGTACACCAGTTCAGCTATGGCGCATGTTTGGTTATATTGTAATTACTTGGACACTGGGCAACAGAAAAAATGTTCTAAATTAATTGCAAACATAAATCACTGGTACAGGCTGCTTTTTAAAAAGTTGCATACCATACACTATTTATGATTGTTTATTTATCTCAAATGCGGAGAGAAGCACGTATTTTAAATTAGAGCTGATATTAGCAGCAGGCCTTTATTCCTAATTTCCCTGCATATGTCTCGCTGTATGAATTTGGTACAACACACATTTCCACAGGACTGATACCACCACTACAGCATGAATGATATGTTTGCTACCTCTCTAACATTAATAAAGTTTTATTCACACAGTGTTTTTCTATTCGCCATTTTTCAAAATCAAAAGTTCAATACACAAATGTTTCACATCTTAACAAGCACAGGATTTTGACCGCAAGAAGTGTCTTTTTTTTTAATTAATATTTGCTTAACTGCAATTAAAAATGAGTGAGTTGAAGGTAAATGCAAAAAGATTGGATTGGTTTTCATATTGCCTACATCTTTCACCGTGTTAACAGTGGGACAAAGTGGGTTTTATGCATTCTTGTCCCTCACAGCTGTGTTGCTTTGAAGAGGAAAACACTGTTAAATGGCACGCAGAGCATTAAAACTTAGAGTTAAACTAATGAATTGATTCAAATGCATCGCAGCTCATGAAGTCCATGTAAACAAGCCCACCTATCGAGTGGAAGCAGCGACCGGCCGCCTGTGGCTGTGGGCAGTTTTCAGCCGACAGCGAACTCGTACACAGTGACGAATGTGAAGTGAGCTGTACCTGATCGTTCATCCTGGATCTATATTGCCACTCGGCCCTGTACGCTTTTGCAAATTCTATTCACCATTGCCTTATTAACTGCAGCTCATTGCCCGAACCTTTATGAATTATGGACTAATTTGAGGGACTTTGCCTTGTTTTCCATAATTGCTGCCATTTCATCGGCAGACCTGAAGAGTAGCTGAAATGTCATTAAACATGTGGCCATACCTCAGGCTTTCATTTTCCCCCTCATAAAGCCAGAGCCTTCCTCCTCTCCTCGTGCTCTCCCTCCCTCCTCGCTGTGCTATTATGGCAGCCCCTGGGTTTCATTAGATCAGCAGCAGGATGAAAATCTCCACACCTCTTTTACAACACCGGTCGCACCGTGAGTGCTTATTAAAGCCAAGGGTACAGTTAAGGGATCATGTGACCCGGAGGTACGTGCAAGTGGGCCGGAGATCTGGCTTGGTGTGACATGTGAGCGTATCTTTGACAAAGTGATGCTGTCAGGAGCTGAGGGTGCACAGGATTGTGAAATCAACTTTACATGAGGAAGTGAGTGGTTTAGAGTTATTTAACTATACAAGGCGATCCAGGTAGCATGTAGCTGGCCAGGTGTACAACGGTGAGAAATCAGACGGGGCTTGTTTTTTATTCTTCACACAAGTATTTCCATCACTTCCTATGCGTGCAACCCTGTAAATGTTATTGATGAGTTCTAGTTCTCATTTGTACAATTTACAGCATTGGGACCACAGAGACGCTCAGAAAACCCAGGCCAGGGGAAATGATGTCATGCTTCAAATGTGTGGCCATTTGTAACAGATATTGAGCCTTGAAGTGTGGTTGGACAACACATCATACAACCTGCAGTGGTTCAATTAAAGTGTGCTGAGGCCCTAATGGTTACTGTGTCAATAAACTGCAGCTTATTGTGGCTTTCAGCACTGTTTTTATATGTGCTGGTGGCATGTTGCTTGGTTAGTCCGCCACTTACCGCCATACTGAAATATCAAAGTAACTACAAGGTAGATTGCTCATGAAAATTCATGATCCTCAGCAAGTGGCCGCCTGCTTTATGGTTGTTCTTTCCTGGAGTTTGCTTTTTTTATTTGTAAAAGTGCTGTGTATCACTATTGACACCTTTTCATGTGCAATAAGATTCAGCTGTACTTTAAAAGTTTGTTTTCTCCAGTGAATAAAGCTGCAGAGTAGCTCCAGTCCAGTTCAGTTTGGTTCCTCCTTAAACTGAACAATTGCTGCATTTGCATAACCTGATATTTAAAAGTGCAGTACATTTACTCGAGCATTGTACTTTGTTTTTCTCTTCATGGGATTGTCTACTATAGTCTACCTTCCTCTCCACTGTATTTCAGAGGGAAATAGTTATTTTTCTTTTCATTTTTCAGATTAATAATTTAGTGAACAGGCAGTAAAGTGTGGGGCCACTTCTCTAAAGATGGTGATGTAGTGTGTCAGCAATGTGGAATAATGTAAATAACTATTCAATCAAGTTTAAGAAAGTAGCCTTCTGAAGACCTTGTGCAGAAGGGTTAACAGTACCTCTTTCATCACCAGGGTCCCTGAAATACACAAATTCAATGTGATTTAAAAACTTGGAGTACACAGAACAAATCTGCTTAAGATGTCTTATCAGTTGCCTTTGTAATATCTTTTTTAAATTGTAAAGGGACTTTACAGACACCCTGTATATTGAATCTCTACAGGAAGCATTGTACCGTCTCCTTTCCTTTGTGACTAAAACCTCAGCAGCCGTTTGCGCAGGAAAAATAAGAGGTGGTGGTTTGGGGTTCAGACATGGAGTTTGTGTAAATGCTGTTTACGAAGCTGCGCCAGTCAGCTGGAAATTGTCTGAATTCCCCGAGCAGCAAAAGAGATTGCGTATTAGTTTTAGCATTCGAGGCATGCCGAGCTGCCTGAAGATTGGCTGAACGGTCTTCGTTTGGATTTAAAGAGAGGAAAGTTGATCGCAGACAGAGCTGACGCGGTTTCTCCAGCATGACGCATCTTTCTCCAGTGCCAGCATTATTTTTATGTTGTCGTGTGTGTACGTCTTGATGAAGACGATTTGAACTGTTTCTCAACTTAGCCCGGCTTTGTTATGCAGCTCAGAGCACCATCTACTTCCCTCCTCTCTCCCTCACTCTGTTCTCTCCACCGGGGGAACACAAAGCAATCAATGCTAATGAGCCAAGCCAGTCTCCCTCCTCAAATAAAAAGCTAATGAAAGACGGGGAGATGTTGAAGGGAGCGCTCGGGCAACACAATTATTTCTGGTCGGCAAGTGGTGGCCCTGCAGCCGCCCTCTGTCCTTCGATAAATCAACATTTTTCATCATCTCAGTATCAGCCTCTTCAGCCAGCCCTGCTCACAACACAACAGCGTATATGATGGCGTGGGAGCATTAGCAAGCTAAAGGCTCGTACGCCACATCAGTGGGAAGGGTCCACTTCCTCTATAGGAGAATATGTAGTTAGATCTGGATTTACTACAAAACAATATCAAGCAAACCATGGGCGATGGATTGTCAAGTTGAGCTTTTAGGCCGAGCTACCGGTTCGTATAGGGAGGCTGCAGGGGAAATTAGATAAATACATTAACACAGCAGTTTTTTCTATGCTCATGATTAAAACCCGCTGTTGTCCACTTGGGCTTGATCATTATTTCCACACAGAACCTCGTCCCAGTTCAAATAAAGTGAATGTGAAATCCTGCGAGATGGGTTTTAATTCAACTCTCCCTCTCTGTCAAATTAAAATTACAAATGAATCCAACTTTCCACACAAATAGCGTTTAATAAGTCCCTTTATGTGAAAAGAAGAAGGATGGTGTTGTCTTTACTCCGTGCTGCAGTTGACCTTCAGTGTTCTTACCTGTTAACCACACATGCAGAAAACGCTGTAGATGAATATCAGTTGTGACAGTTGAAAAGGCCAAGAGTTTGCAACATTACACTCTGTGATTTATCAGCACAGCCTCAGAAAGCAGGACTGTACTGACTGTTCACACACACACACACTGGCTGGGAGAGCGATCGGCTGCTGTTTGTTGTGGATGGGAACTGGCTCTGCAGCCTGACACCTGCTGAGCTCCAGAGCTTTCAAAGGTGCCCGGGGACCCTGCAGGAGGAAGTTAAGAAAAGCTCAACTTTGGACAAATGTCTTCTAACACAATGTGAGCAGCAACCAGGTGAAAGCCAATCACATTCGTTGCAATTCCCGCAGGAAGTGAAGTCCACTTGTAGACACAGCATTGCCAGTCAGTCAGTGTGGCTGCCTTCAGTTTCTACAAAGGCACAGTCAGTGGTAAAAACAAAACAATCAGGAGCAGAGCACTGTACGGGCCTGTTTCCATAGGCATTGGTTTATCAGTTGACCGTGTTTACATACAAATCCTATGAAGAGCATTGATAGCGCTCAGTATCATGGCTGCAAAAATACCCACAGCACGCACCATTTTTTTTCCTGCTCTGCTTCCATCACTTTAATTTGAAAATACTGCAAAGACTGTCAATGTCACACCTCTCGTGCTTTCTGTCCCTTGTTGCAGTTAATGATTCTGAAGTTAACTGAAGAGACTTGATTTTTTGTAACCTAGCAACAATAGGTGCTTGAGATGAACACTATAAAAATGAAGTCATGGTCACGTCAAGTGCAAAACATGCTGCCTGTGGACACTTCTTCACAACGTCACAGCTGCAGAAGGTAACCAGGCTCATAAATGAGGAAGGACTTTATGTCTAATTTCTAGTTTGATAACCTTACTTAGTCTCATTCCAGTACGCTGTTAATATCAGCCTTTATCTATTAAACTTTAATGGCGCATTTCCACTTGTCGCCTTGCCCCGGATCAGGCTGCCTCGGTCGCATTTTCATTCCCAAGGATAGTCCCTCCTCCATGTAACTGGTCATAAGATGAAGGAGGAGAACGCTGATGAAGGAATCTTCAGATTTCTACTGTTGTGGCATCACAGAAAGCAGTTTGAAGATTGTTTCAGGCGAGAAATGAGTTGTTTTAACTTCATATATGTTGTTAATTCATCAAGTTAGAGCCTGGTTAAGAACTTTCTCCGGCGTTTTCGGAGATATGAGCTCTCGCTACAACCTCCATCAGCTGTTCGACCGACTGGGTGCTCAGAGCTCATGTTTTTTTTCAGCTGACGTTTTTAAATAAAATTTTAACATTGCACTAAAGAGCTGTTATTGTACATTAAACCGATCTATTTAGTGGTTTTCCTAACATAGTAGAAACTTGTTATTCTGACTATAACTGTGCAGACTGTCGGCTTGCAGGTACAAATGCTTCCGTGTCGCACAGTGATGACGCAATGACACAGTGATGATTCCAACCAATAAGATTTTAGTACCTGCTCGTAGAGGCCGGGTACTTTTTTTGGAACCTCAGGAGAGGAGGTACTAATAATCGTACCTGGTACCAAGGTCCAGGTACTTTTTGCCAGAGGAAATGCGCTAAAGGTGAGGTGGCATCAGTGGAAATGCACCTATATTGTGAAATATTTTCAGGCATGCTGTGTGTCTTTTTTTTAAATTATTTTTCCCAACCATGTGATTGTTCATATCGACCATGGACCCAGTATCAGAGACTTTTAACTGACTGCTGGTTTTTATTTGAGGCAGTGTAGTGGTTACATGACATTCACAGTGCGACTGCTTCAAAACAGGCCAGAAACTGCCTGCTGCCATGTATCAGTAGGTGTGTTTCTTCATCAGTGAATCGTCACTGCCATCAAGAATTTTAGTAACATAAACACACTCCACCCTGTGTTTGGGGTAGGGCCTCTGGTAACTCACTTATCCTATCTGCCCGCCCACTGACTCCTGGTCACTGACACCTCACGTCTTGCTGCTACATTACTGCTACATTACTGCACCACTACACTGTTGCCATCAAACAGTTCTTATTTGCACTCGACCAATAAATCAGCCAGGAATATATATCAGTGAATATTAGATTTGTGTGAGTATGTTGCTCCAAAAGTCTTTTTATTGGAGGTAGTTTAGAAACTCTATCACAATTTGTCCACAAGAGTATCGTTAAAATAAAAAAATCCAAGAAAATAAAAATCATTAGTGGTTCATCAGTTTACATTTTGAAATGTGTGCAACAGTCTTAACTGCATCAGTGCAAAGTGTAGTTTTCTAGTTACACTCAATGGATTAAATAAAACTGTTGCGTTGCAGTATTGAACCCACGACAACAAGACTGGGTTTGCTTGGCACTGGGATCTAATTATTAAGAGAGATTTTTCTTCACACATACTTAAAGCTATTGATGTATTTTTCCAGAGGCGGGCTCTCTGCTCCAGTCGTTGATGGAGGGAGACTTCGAAGCAGTTCTGCTGAGCCCACAGGTGATTGATCTGCTCACTGGAGATGGCTGCTGCAGCGAGGAGGAGGACATCGAGGCTTACCTGGAGAGACGGGTCCTCCTGTACCTGACCGATGGCGCCACTGATAGCCAGACCAACAGGTGAGATAGCAAGAAGACACACACACAGGTTTTAAACTATTACTCACTTTAGCATCAATCGATTCTTGATCCTCTTCCTCAAAACAACGACCAAGTTTCAGTCATCATAGTGAGATGTCCATAAAATTATTTTAATGGGTTCTGATTGGGATATTCATTAAAACACATGAGATGAAAATATCAAATGTCACATCTGCAGAGGTGAGAAGTTTATTTTTCTGGTGTTCCCTAGAAACAGTGGCCAAAATGCTTTACTACACTATGACAATGGGCGATTGTTGAGAGGTAGTTTGGCATTTTAGGGTTGTTGTTGTTGTTGTTGTTGTTTTTTTTTTTTTTTTTAGAGAAATTGGAAAATTATCCACAGAGACCAAAACAGTTTTTCGTACCAGGCTGTAAACATGTTTATTTCCGCTGTAAAGTTTTTACATTGGAGTCTGAGGATTGACTTGACTTTTGAAAAGAGCTTCAAGTGGCCTTTTGAGGGACTGCAGTTACTTTTTCCATCCCTGGAGGTTGCTGCTTGATTTTCCATTGAAGCAGGTAAATAGTGTGGCGAGTATCTTTTTATATTGCTAACATCGGGATGTCTGTTCATAGCTTGTAAAGATACCATCGCAGACGCTGATAGTGCGCCTCTGCAGTATCAGCTGTCAATCAAACATAAAGTAGATGCTGGCACATCAGCTCAGAGGCGTCTGGAGAGCGAAGAAGCAGTTTTATCGTTTCCTTCTTTTAGCTTAAAGAAATAGGCTACTCATTTTAAATTTTAAAGTCTCTGATATTGACGGAAAAAGTCATAGTCAAGAAAGACCGATAATAGTAGTAGTAGGAGTAGAAATGAATAGTAATAATAGGTAGATGTGTAAAGGGGCCTTTATGTAGTCATCTCACTAATTAAATCTCTGTATTGAGCTGATAAAGTGTGTGGTCGGTAGAAGTTGTTCTCACCAGTGTTTGTATGCTTTTTTCCACAAGCCTCTATTCCTTCACTCATGAATTATTAATTTTTTAATAAGGACAGCTTAACAGCTCCTTGCTCCGTCTCTCTCAGGGGAGAACTGTCCAGGAGTAAATGTTAAATGCAGCACATTGCTCCTCCTCCTCGTCCCTTTTTTGTGCCTCCTATCGCCGTCCATCACTTTTTGATGCTAATAGAAAGGCAGCAGAGCATGTTGATGGCTGTCTGTTTCTAAACCCCTCTAATCGCCCAGACAGTGAATTGGCAGGTAGGAAACGCGTGGTCACGATGTTTTCTTCAAACCCGTGCGGGCGTCAGAACCGTCAAACACATGTTCAGATGTATTTTGTGTGTCCTGCAGGGAGCTGGCAGTGATGGCCCTGGCTGTGTCGTGCCTCCACATGTTTGTCCAGAGTAACTGGACTGGTCCTCCGGTCTCCTTCCATGCCAGCGACCTGCTACCTGCAGGTTTGCTGTCCACTCAGGTATGAATACCACTTCATCACTGTCTCCTAAATGTGTGTAGACTGGTGGTCCACGGGCTTTTCCCAGTTGACACCGTGTGGGAGGTCAGGCTTTCAATAAATAATAGTAATATAATTAGCTTAGTATAATTAACATATAATTGTGTGATATTTTCAGTCTTACAGAGTTGTTTCATTATAGTAGTGTATGTGAACAGACACGACTAACTACTCTTTACAATTCAGTGGTCCAACAAATAACTTTCCTCATATAGTGATCCAGGACTGACTTTACCCAAACTGCAGAAGGTAACAGGCCTCGATTTGAGGCTGATTTGTATTAGAAGCAGGACTTTATTTCTCAGTTCCTCTGTTTGATGAGTACAACTGGTCAGATTTTTGGTCAGGTCTCTGTGAGGCTGCAGAGGGGATTGACAACTGGGTGGATCAAATATGTGAAGCATTATACTGATAATCCAAACACAACACTCCTCACATGTAACACAAATCCCTTATTTCTCCACAGAGCCTTCATTATGAAACATTTGCACATTTGCTACAATAGCTGCTTAATTACTCAGTGGCCTTTCGCATGCTTTTTTCCTCTTGAATTTCTCCTCACATTTTATGAGTCCAGTAAATAGTTAACAGGTCAGATGTGCAGGATGCCAGGTCAGAATCAGTGAATGTCATCAACAATTTTCAGGTAACGTGAGTCTTATGATGGGCTCCACCTTGTATTTACTTACGAATATGACTCCCTTGTTCAAACCAAACGCGACCACATGCGAATATTCACGTTCAACAGCTGATAGGAGTACTCCTTTGAGACACCGCGTCAACCGCCACTTCATGCTCTTCTGCCATCAACAATAGACAAGACCTGGTTTTATCCCCACTACAGAGTCAAAGTCATGTCATAAAGCTCTGGACGGCCACAGATAGCGATGAAAAGCTTGTCCTCCATTTCTGATCCTTAGTGACTGTTGATTGTTGAGTGATTGTTTTTTGTGATGGTGCAAATTTTTCACTTGTGTTAAAACTTTTGCAACTCAAATTCACAAGACATTCACTTCACCTTATGATGTAAACACAGCATTATCATGGCATCTCAGACACATCCAGAGTTTCCAGAGTTCCAGGTGTTTATGCTTTCACAGTGACACGGTCAACTTTAATTCAAGGCATGGCAACCACATCATCCTGCTCAGTGACCTACTAGCTGGCAAGCTAGCATGCCGCTTAGCAAAGATTTTTGACTGTTTTCAGCAAGATATTGACTGGCTATGTGAGCTACAGTAGTTAGCCAGTCAGTTAATTAATCTTCAGAATCCAGTCAATAACCCAAAAGCTAAATGATCATCACGTGATAACAGTTAGATAACTAGTCATTATGATGGGATTTCATCATAATGACGGTCTATCATCTTCTGTACCCGCTTATCCAAATTGGACAGTGACAGTCTGCTATCCCAGCTGGCGAGAGGCAGGGTACACCCTAGACCAGTGATTCCCAACCTGTGGGTCGCGGCCCAGAAGGTATTGCAAGTAGGCCGCCAAATAATTTCCAAAATACTGTCATGTAATTACATACATTATACGGCCTCTATATTTTATGGGGTTGGAGGTGGGCTGCGAAGATTTTTGAGACTTAAAAGCGGGCCCTGAGTTGGGAAAAGGTTGGGAACCACTGCCCTAGACCAGTCGCCGAAAGATCAGTGTCGAGATTCGAACCCAGAACCTTCTTGCTCTGAAGTGACAGTGCTAACCACTCAGTCAATCATGTTCAATATAAAATGAAAAGCAGCTGAAATACTTTTCTTTACTAAGTGATGGTTACTAAGATTACTTATTGTATTGGTTTCATTGTATTGTCTTTGAATCATTTCCTGATATTGAATCATTGTGTGTTGAAGCTTAATTTTACGGTGGTGTATAAAGTGAGCGGAGTCGGAGCAGAACCGGGGAGAGCAGCAGACAGGCTCGCTGCAGGAGAAGTGCCCAGTAATGAAGCATCTCTGGGGTCCTAATTACACCGGGTTGAGGAGATTGCTTCCTCTTGGCACCGCGGCGCTGTGAGCACAATAGTGCGTTTCACCCTGCCATTACACCAGAAGAGAGGGCCGTTTCTTTTATCGAAGTAATTCCTTTGGCATCGGTGATTTATCTGCGCTGTCACACCGAGGAGCCCGTGTTATAAAGCTGCTCATCCATACATGCATGACAGCACAGGTGAAAAGGAGGACAGATTTGGCACAGCTATTGTCATGTGGATTTAATTCATCTTCCGACAAAAGAAAAAAGTTAGGAGTCGATATGATATGGATTTTTTTTTTTTTTTGCCCCAAATTAAGTCAGAGCTGACAGTGCTGATGGGACCAAACACTAATGATCACCATGGGAAATCTTCCTATTCTGCCTATGAATAAATGAACATATAAACGTAACATAACAAGTGTGATCATAAACACAATAAATCAGCAGTTTCACCATTAGTGTGAGAAACCTATAGATACCAATGGAAGTGGATGGATTACTGCATTAAGATATGCAGGCATTTATATGCATGGAGCTGTATTTTTAATGTACGTGGGCGAGGCAGTTATAATTAAATGACACAATCAACAACTTGAAACTAGAAAAAACCATATGAGGATACATATGAAATGTGTTAGTACTGTCAATGGGGAGAAAAAGAGAAACTCAGATGTTTAAAATCAGGATTTTGAGCCAATCAAAACATTATTGGACCATTTCCATTTAAAAATAAAGGCACACTCGCATTAATGGTTTGAAACTCTTTATTTCTTCATCATGCTTTTATTGTGAAATAATTGGCACACTGTTAAATTTATTTACCCTCTTTTTGCATGTTATGTCATTGTGTGTTTCATGCATGTTATGTGGTTGAGCTTTTTCATATCAATCATGGCCCCACACCATTATCAGAGACCTGGCTTTTAATCAAATGCCAGTTTTTTTTTTTTGGTGAAACACAGTATCTAAAAGTAAATTACGTGTTGGCACTGAGAAACAAAAAGTAGTGTGTGCACCACATCACTTCTCCCAAACACACAAACTTTGCAAATTTCCAGCTCGGTTCAAGTGTTTTCATATCCACACTGAAAATGCACATTAAAAACACCAAGTAGAAACCGATGGACTGGCTAACGTGCAAGGTGCTAGCTAACCTCAGCAGGGTTCAGTGTCTTGCTCAAGGACACTACAACATGTGGACAGCCGAGGCTGGGGATCGAACCACCAACCTTACAATTTGTAGACGACCCGCTCTACCAGCTGAGCCACAGCTGCCCACAGTTGTACTGCAATGCTCGAATCAAACAGGGACATTGTGATTGTTATTATTGTAACATATGTGCTTTTCAGACTGTCACAATACAAAATGTCCTCTGAGAAAAAGTTTTTATAAGGATTGTTGTGGTGGAGAGTCGGCTGAGGCTGGAGTCCATCTGCCTCCCGGCTCTCATTTATGTGCTTGTGACAGAAAGGATAAGATCATGAATACAAGCAGCTGAAATGAGTTTTTTGCTCACTACGTGTCCGGCTTCACAAGTACGGACAGGACTTTTTTTTTTTTGTGGAGGTTTGCGTGGTGCAATCACCTTAAAGGAGTACCCAGGTCAGACCCAGAACACGCTGGAGGGATTTTATAATATTACATCCCATCTGGCCCGGGAACACTTTGTGATCCTCCCCCTGTAAGAGCTGGAGGATGTGGATGGAGGGACAGGAGCTGCTCTCGGCTGCTGGAAGTAACGGCTGCTGAGCTTAATAACTCAGATTTGGATAAACAGCTGACAACGGACAAGTATATTGATAGGATGTGTTTTAATTGCTTCTCCGCTCAAGTGTTTTCATGTATGAAATCGCATCCATTTTGAATAGACAAACTCTTGATGCCAAAATCAAGGGGGGTGTACCTTAAGGATGGTGCATCAACAACAATGTGACATGGTGTGAAGTGGTCAGCGTGTAAGATAAATGCCTGGTAAATCATTTTATTCAGAAATGGTCCCTACTATATACATACAACACAAGCTTCATAATGATTGTAACAGCCTCTTAAGTCTGAAGTTTCATGATGTACTCCTCTTATTTTTTTTTCTTCAGACATACACCAATCAGACTTTAGGCCTGAGCATAAAACACAGTGATTTATGGGTCGTTTGATTCACTGACATAATCACAACCTTGTTATAAAACAATAATGACAGTGGAGGTGTCACTTTATGGTTTACAGCCCTGATATGAAGAAGCTCTGCACCGACGTTCAGAAACACAAAACCATTACTTTCATCTTCACATAAGCTGATCAGGAAATGTCTTCTATCATTACTGACTTACTTTTATTGTTTGCTCATTTCCCCCCACAGATCAGCACCCTGGTAGACCAGCAGTAAAATAAATCTGTCCTTGCAGTATTCGGCTCTATTTTCGTTCAAGGCTTTTGTCTTGCTATTTGGTATCCATAGTTTGCCTCATTGGAGTCTCGACAGCTGCTGCTTTGAGCCACAGGGAGCCACCGGGAAGTGGTTAACAAGCTTCAGGTTACCGACCCCCGTCCCCCACTTTCATTTAATTGCTTTTGTCAGTAGTCTTAACTAGCATAAAATCAGAGCAGACTTGAAGATGTGTTGCCTGTCATCCAAGAAGCTTTTTCAGTTCTCCTTCTGTCTGTAATGATGAACTAATTCTGGTTTCTATACCTCTGACCAGCAGACCCAGACCCTGGTTGAGGCTATCCACTCCAGTCTGCTCCTGGATGGGGAGTCGGTGTACAGCCTGGTGGCCAATCCCTTCCTCCTCCTGCTGGCCCGGGTCATTCTCACCAAGTGCTCGTCCAAGATGGAGAACCTACAGGTAAGGCTGTGTTTCTGTCACCATGACATCTTCATCATCACTTGTACACTGAATGTCTGCATTAACCATATTTCTTCATAGAGTGGTTTTTATTTATCTCAGCTTCAGAAGATAACAGGCTTCTGTTTGAGGCAGGCTTGTATTAGAGGCAGGTCATTATTTTGAATACCACACAGCTGAGATTGCCTCAGATGCACAACACAGAATACTCAATGAAGCAGGAAAGAGTAAAAGCAAAAGACGTAAATGAATCATTGGAGCCTGTTGACATGTGTGTTCATAAGTCTACCACATGCAGATTATTCTACATATGAATTGTTTGTTGGTATGAAGTGCCATTGTCTGTCAATGCACACATGCTCTTCCTGAAGTGTGTTTCCTCAGGTAGTGACCCAGGACTTCATTGAAGGCTACTCACTAATGATAAGGTGACAGATTTATATCATCTTTGGAGCCCACTGACCCAACACACTGCTTACTTCCTTGAATAGTGACCCATCACATTATTAAGCTCCCCAGAAGACGGTAACCAACCTCTGTTTGAAGCTGGTTTGTATTAGAGGGCAGGACTTTATTTCTATCTTAATGTTAAACTTACTGCATGATGCTGTTAGTACAAATGCAACAGTTTAACTGGTTTGAAAAACTGTTTCAGCAGACAAAGCAGGGCTTTTATTTTGAAACATTAGCAGTGCACACAGTATGCAACACCAGCCGGAGGAGATTAAAGGAAGAGGCAAAGTTACCACAAATATACAGTACAGTAGGCTGTAATAGCAGTACACCCACAGAGACTAAAAAGGACAATAGTACTATACCACAGCAACAAAATGTTGAAAATACCATACCAACTATATTGTTACATTTATTCACAGTTGTAGAAATGAACCACCTACTTAAATGGCAGGTGTGAGGAGTGTATTCACCCTTGTTTTTCTTTGGCCTGCATTCAGTCTGTAAGTGTTGTAAGGTTGACCACGCCCCCGACTATTACTGGAGACCCAGCGTTAAATAGATTTATGGGTTTTATTTAATGGAGCAGACCTTTTTTGTTGTGTTTACTACTCCCCTGGATTTTATTGGGAACATGGGCTTTCATTTAACTGCTCAGTTTTCTTGAGGATCGATGGTTAAAATAAAAAAAAATAAAAATAAAAATTGTATCCAAAAAGTGAAGCATGGTGGAGGCAGCATCATGGTTTGAGACTGCTTTGCTGCTTCTGGATCTGGAGATTTCATCTTTTCTAAGCAAGTGTGGGACTGTTTGCAGTACATTGTACAGATGCCAAAATTACTTTTCTTGTAAATTAATAGCTGTAGTAGCAACAACATGCTGTGTAAGTGTAGTCCATACAGTATGTACCCCTGATCCCATTTTAAGCCTCAAAACGAAGCTTTGTCCTAAAACTCAAACTGCAGAGCTAAATAATGATGATGTTACAAGTGAAGAAGTGGTTCATGGTGTCAGTCAGTTTTACGCCTCAGCTTTTAAAGAGAAAATTAAAGTGAAGTTGCGCAGCAGAAAATCAGTCGCGATGATGTCAGAGGACGTGTTTTGCATCTGTCAAGTTGCCCGCATTGATGTCAGCAGTTGGGATGTGGACACAAAGCCAACAATGCTTTCCTGCTGTCAGGTGATTTGGTGTTGATATGCTTTTTAAATGCTAATGAGGGGTAAGATACCAGTACTGTGTCCTACCACACAGCAGGGAGGCGGGACTGTGTGACTTCAAGTGATAGCCACCAACCTCCCCTCCTGTAACTCCATATTTCACCCCCTGTGGCAGCTCCTCACAGCCACACTGCACAACGGTAAATAAGAAAAGGAAGCAAGAAGTTCTGCCAGTCAAGACGTACGTGCTAACATAATGAATATATGTGTGTACGTGCTTAGTGTGGGCGCTGGAGGATATTGATTCGGTGAGACAGACAATTAAACCTCCATGCCACCATGCAACTGAGGATGGGGTCATCTTGCATTGGAAATGAGGGAGGAGATCCTCGCTGACACACGAATAAGCCTTTTACACGGTTCACTTCCTGTCTCCCGGTGCCGGGTGACAACAGGAGGGCATAAGTGTTAAGGGGGTTTTGGTGTAAAAAGAAATCTAGCACTTACATAGCTGCGAGACATCTACTTTCTTCCCCCTGCTGCTTTCTGTTCTGGTCAGATGCAAAAAGCGAAGGAGTTGGCTGTTTTTTAGTGTGTGGTCAGCACTTAGCTTCAGCGTGCAGCACTCGGGGCGCCACTGGTTTTTATTCAGGCTGAAGGTGCCTCGAGATCAGCACTTCACATGTTTGTTTACTCACCTAAGCATGTGTTTTCTGGGCTCAGTGTATGTTATATTATTTAATTGACAGTGACATTAAAACTAAAAAGGGAAGCGGTGTCTTTTTATTTCACATATTTAAGAGGAAACGCCAACAACAAATATTTAGTAGCAGTTTATTTGAACATCCTGTTAGCTTTTCATCCCTTGAAGCATGTTTCCTGACTTCTGTCTAATCATATATTTTCATTTATAATAATATTTTCATTGCAATTTAAATAAAACATATTTATACAAATTAAATTCAGTGATAGCATTTGTTGTCTACATAATAAAAAGTGCTGTATGACTTGTTATAAATATGACATTTTTATTACTTTAGCCTCAGAAGACACATTAAGGAAGACCCCAATTTTAGAAACTGAGCTATTATTCAAGTTGTTTGTTGTGGAAATGTGGAAATATGCTAATATACTAAAATCAAGACAATCAGAAGTGGTTCTCTGGTTGTATTCAAGTGATTTTATCGGAGCTGTGTTTTATTTCTTGTGTTGAAAATTGAAAGTAAAAACCATCAGATGATATGTACAGAGACTGACTCTTTGCTGTCACTTCCCATCAGTTTTTTTGTGGCTGTTAGTTCATACATGAGATGAAATCTGACTCCATCTAATGAGTTTCTCCTCTGCAGCTGCTGCCCTGGTGGACTCTGCGCTACATCAGCCTTCACCAGCAGATCCTGGAGGCCCGCTCTCCACAGCTCCTCAGCCTGGCTCAAAGCAGCATGGACAAAGGTTTGTAAAGCACACCTGTGTTGCGGTGCTTCAATGCCCCTTTGCATTATTAAGCCAACTTTGCATTATAGTAGTTTGAAATTATGCATTGTTCTCTTCCTGTTGTTGGATGCATAAAAAAAAAATCAATGTTGAAACAACCAAAACTAAACCAAAATTGGAAATATTAAACATAACCACTTCATAGCACTGTGAACAATGACAAGTGGGATGCTGTACACAAAAAACATTACAACAAAATATGATTCATATTTTAAATTCATCCAAATATCCTCCTTTTACTTTGCTCGCAGATGTTCACACTCTTCATTCTCTCAACAGGCTTCATTACATCACCACCTGGAGCTTTTATTTTGAAGCTTGAGTTCCCACATAAACAAGATTTTGGTTCCTCTCCAACTCCTCCCAAACCTTGTTAGATTGGTGCTTGTGGAGATTTGGCTGAAAATGTGGTTAAAATTTCCATAACAATTAATTAGATGCCAGCTAATGATCTGGTGCTGTATCCATAAAGTTTCTGGAGTCATCTCAAAGAGCTCCTAAGGAGGACTTTAAACTTAGGAGTATTTCAAGAACATTTTCAGGGAACTCTTCGCAAGGAATGGACAGAAAGTCTGAGTGAGGAGGCCTGGTTGACCCTGTTGACCGTGTATGACTCACCTTTTTAAAAGATGATGATGATAAAGATGTGATTTGTTGCTCCTAAAAAATAAACAAACAAAAACACTCTTAGAGATAATGGGATTAGAGTAGACCATGAAATCAATAGTTGTTCAGGAGAATGTTTCTCCTGCCTCTTCCTCCTTCAGCCATTTCCTCCTCTTCTAAACCAATCCCTAAGCCTCGTGAAGGTCCTCCTCAGTTCTCCTCAGTTCTCCTCAGTTCTCCTCAGCTTGGGGAAAATTCTGAGAAATTGTCACGATCCTAAGAATTTTTAAAATAATTTCTTTTGCCACTAGGAACAACTATTAGGATGTTGCACTTAGTGTTTGGAAAATTCAGTTTTCCTCTGGCTCACATGGAGAGAAAAAGACACATGTACGGCGCTTATTATGGAGCTGAATCTTGAGCTGTGATGATGTTGTTCGAGAATCTGCCTTAACTTTGAGCAAGAGCTTCTTTTATTTAAATGTAGTGTGTTGCATCCTCTCATTGTGCTGCTCATCATCTTTACTTCAGCACCAGACACTGTTCACAGTGTAATTTAAAGCCTGAGGCAGTGTGATGAAACCTTGGATTGGTCAGTCTTATTCACTGGGCTTCATATTGTTGCTCAGAGTAAATATAAAGTCACGTTCAAACGTTAATGTAAATGAAGCTCTTGATGGGCAGTAAATATTTTCATTGGAAGAGTATTTAATGACTTGCATCCACACAAAGCTACATTAATTTTCTACAGTAGCTCTACCCAAACTGTGACAATGGACCACATAAACACTATCAATTCAGAAGCTGTTGTTTACTTTCATTAGACTGCCAGCGCTTGATGAATTGGTTTAGAGGATGTTTTGGGCGTCAGTATGTAAAATTGCTCCCATCTTCATAAAGCAAAACTATTTTCCTTTTTCAGTTTCCCTGCAGGGCTGTTATCAGAGAGCATTTAAGATGTTTGTGTAATCATTGTTGCCCCCCCAACAAACACACACACACACACACACACACCCTTTGGAGCGCTGCTGTCTGGAGTGTATTGTTTAAAGGCAGAGTGGGTTTGTTCTGTGACAGTTAACAGAGTGTGAAGGGTGAGCAGGATACACCGGCTACAAAACAGTCTGATTCAAATTCCAGAGGAGCAGTCGGCCACACAATCATTGCACGACTGATGTGAAGAGAGCAGCGATGAGGGGCAGTGCTGTGGAAATCATGCAGATCTGTTTTCTTTGATGCTGCCATGATGCCTGGATCTGTTTGCTGCTCAGAAGGGAAAGTGTTGCAGACTTAATTTCCTTTTTCATCCCACTGTTCATTAACAGCTGGACAGCTTTAATTAACTGTGGTTAGTCAGAACTGGTTTCTTTATTTAACTCCCACATTGGTTGAATTTTATTTTTGACAGCATTCAAGGTTTTATTTCCCAGAGTGAGACGAGCTCATGAATACCATTGTTTTTTAAACACTGCATGCTGTTTTTAAGGTTTTAAAAGACACGGTTTGTCCACTGAGACTGGTGTCGCTTCGCTAAATGCTGGATCACGGTAGAAAAAAACACACTTATAAATATCTCCAAAGATTTGTTTCTACGAAGCTTCATTTTGAAATTAACATATGTGAAAATGCTAATTTTACTAAGAAAGGATAAGGCTGTTGGTTTTTTTCTTTTTAGTGTAGTTTTATCATATGTAATCAAACAAAAAGAAATGCTGCTGACTGTAGAAAAAACAGTGGAAACCCATAGTGCTGCTTTGATAGAAACATCTCAGAACATACAGAGCATTACAGCCGACCCCTGTTCACCACTGAAAGCTACTATGTACATCACAAGATGAACTTTGGGAAGAAGGCTATCCTGTAGAGGCAGAGTGGTGCTCCTGGCAGTGTTCTGCTGGGAAACCTCGGTTTCTGCCTTTCATGTGGAAAGTCCTCAGATCTCAGAGCATCTGTGGGATGTGCTGGACAAAAAAGTCCGATCCATGGAGACCCCACCTCACAACTCCTAATATCTTTGTGTCTGATAAAACAGCACATCTTGAGAGGACGATGGAGTCCAGGACTAATCATAGAGATAGGAGAGGCACTTGGACAGTATGAGGCAGGGGGTTTTATTGTTGTTACCAGTTTATACCCATGGTGTAATATCTCATGACCACCTTCTGAATATGCTCTTAGTTCTTCACGAGGTACCAAAGTGGTTCTGACCAACCAAGGTCCTGTGATAACAGCAGATCCTACAAGTCCGGAAAATTGTGTGGTGGGGCCCCCGTGGATCGGACTTGTTTCAGGACATAATAAAAATGGTTTGGATTTTTATAGCACTTTTTTCTGGAAGTCCAGACTTACAAAGAGCATTACAAAGCATTATTCATTCACACCAGTGGTGGTAAGCTAAGCTAGCCACAGCTGGCCTGGGGCAGACTGACGGAGGTGTGTCTGCCAATTTTTCGCCTATGGCCCCTCCGACAACCACCAAACCATTCACTCAACATTCATACAGGGCAAGGTGGGTAAAGTGTTTTGCCCAAGGACACACCGACAGTGACTCAGAGGAGCAGGAATTGAACCACCAACCCTTCGGTTGGTAGACAGCCGCTCTACCACTGAGCCACTGCCTCCAGCCCCTGCTGCCAGTTCATGATTTACCAGACGGTACTCTGACCGGTAAAACCTCACAAGCCTCAGTGTTTCAGAAATACACCTGACTGTATGAGTCGGTCTTTGTCACTGAGGTTTTTACACCTGCATCCTGGCTGTACAATGTGATTGTTCACTTACCTGCATCCTAAATCAATCTCATTAAAGTATTTCAGTCATTACTTACTTCATCTATGAGTGGTCATAATGTTTTGGGTAGATGTCAAGGTTTCATGGTAATCCATCTAAAGATTAATGAGACTTTATAGATTTGGCCCAAAGTGAAGAACAGTTTGTACGACCATGTGTAATATGTAAAATACTGCGGTTAGCCAAAAGCCAAACTCCTACATCTTCAAAAGGTTAAATAATTGTGAATTCTGCCAGTTGCAGTGCGTTTTCTTTCCTTCCACTTAAAAGCTCACACGGCCACCAGAGGGTCATTTTCCTGCAACGTGAAGTCGCCGGTGCTAAAGGTGACACTGCTGCGTTGCATATAAATCTCTCTTGTTCCTCTCCCTTTGGTCGCTCTGGGCGCCATCAGCCCCAGCGTTGCTTCATTAATGCTGAATGGGAATGAAAGTGTATGATTTCTGACCATGAATTATACACGTACGCTCAGCTTTGTTTCTCCTGCCGGTCTCAGCCGAGGATGATCTCTCTGCCTCGGTGATGGGGCCGAATTAATAATCACATCAGAGGGACAGAAAGAGCAGCTGAGTGGAGGTGGGGGAGAGAGAGAGAGCTTTCATTCTCCCTCACCATCACTTCAACATTTGGTTTGTGTTTTTAATGTGTCACCTCAAGGCCTCAGTTCTTTCATGTTGGGACTGTGAAGAGAGCGGCTGTATTAAGTTCACATGGATGGTGTTTAGGAAGAGAACTAGGCCACGTCTTTTTCATGTCTACCAGAGTTCTAGCTGCTCGCTGACGTTTCAAGCTGCTTGATTGATGTGTCTGAATGTGTCTATTCAGGAGTCTCTTGAACAAACATTTTTGGCACTTGAGATCTTGAGAATCTTCCTCTGCTTCCTTTACATTAGAAGAAATAGTACCGTTTTAAACAACGTAACAATGACTGCTCACATCCTCTCGTCCTTTTGGTTGAAGCTGTGGAATATAGACTGTCAACTTCCTGTCCATCCAACATGGCTACTGTGGAGGACGTTGTAGTAATGGATCCTGTTACGAACGAGACAAAACTACTACAACATTGTAGCCAGTGGTGGTCTGTGAAGCAATAAAATACAAGGTTTCCTATTTTTCCATTTTCATTGTGTAGTTGAACCACCTCTGCACCAGCTGGTTGAATTATTTGGTTATACTGGTGCCTCAATTTCCAGTGATACTGCTCTGTTTTGTCCATGTCAGCAAGCACTAAGAAAACGTGCAAAAATACATACAAAATAAATGCATTGTAGGCAGAAGACTTATCTGTATTTCGTATTCAGCATAAATTGGTCTTAGAGCTTCCTTAGTGAAGAACTGGAGAAAGTTCTTCAAGACTCATCATATTTGATATCTGTTTCGTTTTACTGTACTTGAATTTCTGATTCATGAAAAAAATCAAAGCAAGGATTTTTAACAATTTCGTGTTTTTAAAGTCTTACTGGTGTGTTCCCTCACAGTGCTGAAGTGTGAGCCTGTTTTGTCGGAGCAGAGAAACCTGGCTATTCAGTTCCACCTGGAGTGCGTCTATACTAGTCTGACCTACTACGAGTACCCGGCTGCCAAGGAACACATCAACAAGGCCCAGGAGCTCTCTGGACTTAATATCAACATGACTGGTACGTAAAACACAGCAACGACTGGTCCTGGAGAACTGGAAAAACTTCATAACCTGACTGAAAATGGCAGACGAGCTTAGGGAGAGGCTGTTTTATTTTTAAGGACAATAACAGTACAATCTCAGTACAATCAATTTAGTTTTGGTTTATGTCAGGATAGTAGTGGAAATAATAATAATCATGAAAAATATGTGTAGATCATCTCATTTAGGGAAGAAAAGGTTGTTAATGTTAAACACCCAAGATCCATTGTATTTATTATTATATCTAGGACAGAGCCAGGCCAGCTGTTTCCTTTAGTCTTTATGCTAAGCTAGGCTAACTATGACCTCATGTAAATCTTTAAAGTGTTCCTTTAAAAAGATGACTCTTGTCTTTGAGGGTTTCCATTGTCAGATATTAGTAATGTGACTGACTAAGCTGAGGGGATATTTGACTACTGTGATTTCCAAACCCTTTGACTCTAACAGCTCATTGCATGTGACCAATGCAGGTGCTCTTGGCAAAAGGACCCGTTTCCAGCAGAAGTATTTGGCTCAGCTCATCCTCGAGGTCAGAAAGCAGAATGAGCCCGATCGAACGGATGAGACCAGTCCGACCCCCACGCCTCAGGCCAGTCTGCCAAAGGTATTAACTCCTGCTGTCTTCTCTCTTTCCACTCTCTTTTCACTTACCTTCATATGTTTGGATATTGTTAGAAACCGTAGCTTCAGACCATGGTTTTGGATTAACCATTTAATATTTGCCACTGTGGCCACAACTGGCCATCACTATATCATGGGAAATGTCAAACCTAATTGGAAACATAGCAGTAGTACAAGTAGAGAAGAGTCACAGAACCGTTAGTCTGATTAAATACTCAGTTACTCTTCGTTAGTATCAATAGATGGATCAATAGATAGCATTACCCTCTAGGTAAAACAGTTCACGTGGTTATTTAGCAGGCCCCAGTTATTGGTATCAAACAAAAGAACCCGAAGAACTAGGTTGTGTTGCAGTTTAGACTTAATGTCTAAGTCAGATATACCTTGAAGTGTATTTGGGGTTTGATAAGATCACCTTACCTCGACCATATACTGGTAGGTTTACCTTGGTGTGCTGTAGGGGAATTTGTCAGTGCTTGTAGGTTTAACCTCTGCTCCTGTTAGTGGAGTTGGAGTCATTTTTCTTTTAAATTTACATGGTGTCTGAAGTCACAAATTAAGTGGGAGATTTCTCTAAAATACCTTGTCTTCTTAATGATGAACTTCAGTGATGATCCTTTTGATGCAGGTATGAGAACCCTCAAACTAATGTATTCAAATGATTTTCACTCAGACTTGTAATCACTGTTTTATGATGTGATTTGATGGATGCTGAAGGTCATTTGTGCCTGATGATGATTAAATGAAGACACATCTATTTGTTGTGACTTGACAAATCTTTGTCTAACAGCAGGACAGGAACATGAAATTTTAAACTGCCAGAATATAACAAATTCAAAAATAACAATCCAGTCCAGACAAGGCTTCCTACAAATGGACCTTCTGGTGTAACAGTCAGATTGTGTGACTGAGCAGTAGTCTGTCCATCTTTGTCCGGTCACATCCTAATCTCCTCTACTGCCCAGCGGGGCAAAAACCTTGTAATACCCAGCATCCTCAGCAGAGGGCGATGTCCACCTCTGTACCTTGTAGTCCCATTTGCAGCCTGTTGATATTAGTGACCCAGTGAATCCCTCCATAAACTTAACAGATCATAATCTCTTTCATCTTGTCTTAAAACTAGGAACATAGTATTTTGTGGTTTCATGACCACCTGTTGGGTTGTTTTAGGTTCACAACATATTGAGGCTTTTGTCAATATTGGAAATTCAAGAGCATCTTGGTTTCAGCTGGCAGCAAGACTGGAAAGATCACCAGTTCATTGCAGGACTAACATGAAGACGGACAATAATGCACATCACACCCACCCCTACAACCAATTTAGAACAATCGGTTTATGTAACAAGTGAATGTTTGGACCTTTGACTATAAATAAAAAGTGGACAAAGTTGACATGACATCCCTCGTTGGTTTGTGGACTTGCATTTCAAATCCAGGTGTTTGGTTTTTGAATGTGGTTTTGGTTTTTTGGAACTAGACCATATTTGGATATGAAGGAGTATGTAGTTGGGTCTGAACCTTGAACCCGAGGTCACTGTCCAATGAGACTCGAATTCTGGTCGAATCTCATTGAAGGCATCGCAGTGACTTGAGAAAAAAGTGTATTGACTAAGTACTTCATGATTGAAAATGACATTTGTTTTTTGTTATAATTAAAGCAAATTGGAGCCAGTGGGGTTTTTTTTTTGTGGTTAGCATCTTGTGGCCATCAGTGGTATTACACTTTTTCACACCTCTGCATTGGCTTCATTTTGAGACCCAGTTGCTGCATCCATTTCTATATATAGTCTGTGATTTGGACTCCAATAGAAAGCTGGAGAAAACCCACACACACACAGAACATGCAAACTTCATAACACACACTCAGAGCACTACATGTCAGTGTGAGTTGTGCGACCTTTAAAATTGTATGTTGGTCCATATGGTGTGCCTGAAAATACTTCACAGTCTAAGTCCTGTTATGAAATGAAGGATGTTTGTTGCCTAAAATGCTAGCAGGCTTTTAATTTGAAATAATTGCAGGATCTGCTGAGTTTATATTAACAACACGGTCACATAATTAACAACATTTTCATTTACATTTCTTTTACCATTGTTAACTATTGGTGTTTTGTTGGTGCTGCCCCAGTCCCTTGTAAACATCTCACATACCACCACCCAAACCTTTTAATGTGAATTTATACGATTAAAAAAGAGTTTTCATTTTCTGCATTCTACATGAAAATTACAAAATTTTCTCCTCAGTTCATGGTCCTTCAGTGTGGTGACAGTCCATTTGTATCGTGAGCCTATAAAAAATAAGAAAGTCATTGTGTTGCTCTGAATCACTCCCTGCTGGCGTCGTGCAAAGCTGCACGGTCAGAGCTCCAGTGCTCTGAGTGTGTCAACACCTTTGTGATGAAATGCTGGTCAGGTGCTCCCATCGTGTGCTGACACACACACTCTCACCCCAAAACACCAACAAGCAGAAAAGAGAAGGATGTCTACTCTCCAAATGTTTCATCGGGCTCTTTAGTCACGATGGAGACCAGACGAATCAATGTACTTTCAAAGGGTCTTTAAAACGCACACCTTTCTAAACCTACACCCACACACCGTGGTGACTGTCTAATTTCCCTTCGTCATACCTCATAAGTCTTCTATTCATCTCCTCTGTGCATTTCCCCACTATACACATGCTGTGTTTTAGGTCCCTGCACAGTCAATCACTCTCCTGCTGACTCCCCTTTGTCCGTATTGCTTACAGTGTGTTTACATCCAGCAGCTTTATTTACCTTCCCCTGCTGGGCACCGTCTCATCTGGCAACCAGCCACACAGAAAAGCAGATTTTTGGTTTGAAACTGAAATCCCTTACCTCGTCGTAGTTTGGACTGTGTGGCTGTCGAGCTCATATTAAAATGTCATCCTATATAGTAATTTAGTTTTTGGCTTGACCTTGGACACAAACCTTGTTGAAATCTTATTAGCATGAAAAAACAATAAAAAAATGAAAAAGAAACAACATTATTTAACAACCTAGCAATCAAATGCATTAATTCACCATGGCTGCAGTTCTAAGGAAATGTGTATAACACTGTAACATTTGGCACGGTCTCTCAGATGTACCTGCAGGTTGGTTAAAATAGCACAGTAAATTAAAAATTATGCAAATTGATGGTGCACACAAACAAAAGATCATGTTTTTTTGAACCATTTAAAAATTGACACTTCAAAGAAACAACATCTTTTGTGAAACTAAACTATAATAATTTATTTAAGCTTAATTAGTCTATTAGTGTTTAAAATAATCACTTTCTTATTCTTGTTAGCTTTTATCAGTGAGAACATACTCTTTAAAAATCTGGGTAGTCTTTACTGAGTACTCAATACTTGGAGCTATGAGTTTATGTCCATTCTGGCATGAAGATAAAGGCACGAGCTTTATTTCATTAATAAAAGACGGGGATATGTTATAGCGTCATCTGTCAGACTGCAACCAGTGGATGAAGCACAGCCTTGTGAGTGTGGTTGGTCTGACTGCTGCATCGGGCAGCGTAGTCTGCTCACTAATAACATGTTGAATGATGGAGTTATAACATCTTTGGACAATGAGCCGTGACTTTATATAGTTTAACCCCAAAAGTATGTGACCTCTGCTTGAGGCAGGTGCGTATTAGAGGCAGGACTTTATTTCTGATTTCCTATTTGGTAAGGGGAATTGGTCATCCATACCTCGTGCTTATTCTTCAAATGGGATAAGCAGCAAAGCTCATCATAACATTTATCCCATTATGCATTTA
>OOFC01042680.1:48592-61128 GCA_900323345.1 Pseudochromis fuscus
TGATGTTTTTTTTTTTTTTTTTTTTTTTGTCGGTTCAGTAGATCGTAAAAACACATGAACAAAAAGTAGTCGAGTAGTTTGCTTTGCTTAAGACTCCCAAATGATAGTGAGCATGGTTTAGGTAGACAACAAATCTTATAACACTCTTCAAAAGCAGAGCATCAAGGTTGTTAAAAAACACATTAAAAAATAAAATAAAATTACACAAGATCGACCTCTGAAGTTTTCAAGGTGGAATCAGCTGTTCTGGAGTTATGCTTTTACAGTAATGTTTTGTTTATATGACGTACCCAGTTGAATAGTACAGAATACTGCAGCACATACTAATGCAAACAGTCTCAACAGACAGTGACACCCCTCAGCATCCGTCATCAGCAGCACTCTGTAGTCTCCAATTGAAAGAGAGCTTCCAAGGCTTTTTAAAAATGTATTTATCTTCTTACTTTGGTCAGATTTTTCTAAGGTCAGCTTTGAAAAAAATAGAAGTAATCATATCTAAAGAACAACAAGGTAACATAATTCTAAAACAAGCGACTAGATTGTTTCAATACTCCCTCTTGAAATACAAGTGAGGATAATGCCTTAATTGCTGGATGGACCCTGGCAGCTCAGTGAATTCTGTGATCTGTCTACCGTATTTTCCGGACTATTGAGCGCACCTGTCTATAAGCTACTACTGAATTTATTCAAACAGTTTCATGTGGTCCACTCTGACCGGGTCTGATGTGACGAGGCTAAATGTATCGGCAGCACGGAGCTTGCTAGCTTGTAAAAAGCCAACGAGCTTCGTGTCACTGATACTGAGCCACACCGGTGTTTAAGCCGCAGGGTTCAAAGCGTCGGAAAAAAGTAGGAGCTTATAGTCCGGAAAATACGGTAATTGTGTGCTGTATTTTTTTTTCCCTCCGTCAATTTAGTCCATGTCTTACCAAAGATCAGGACATTGAGAGTAGTGAAGTGTGTGTGTTTATAAAAGTGGTTATTTGCAGTCGACGGAAAATGTTGAAGACTGTTGTGCTTATCGCTGAATATTCAAAACCATATGAGCCATCCTCCTCCCATTATTTTTAAGAATTTCAAAATTCAACCACTAAGCAGCTGCAAATCTTATATTTTATTTCTCTTAAAGCTTGTGGCTGCAAACAATTCCTCAGAAGTATGTAGTGGTTAATCCAAAAGCGTTTGCTCACTCTCTTGGCAGCACTTTGTTGTGTTCATGTGCCATGGTTTATGACTGCTGCATATGTGTACACCACTGACTCCAAGTGTATTTCCGTGCTCACAGGACTACAGTCTGGGTGATGACACCGTGCTGGATCAGATCAATTTAGCGGAGCCAGATCAGTACGAGCTGCCTGACCTCAGTGCCGAGGAGCAGGCTGTCATCCTGGGTATCTGGTAAGTCCACCGTCCACCCCCTCAGAGCTCGGAGCTGTCTCCGTAGCCCTGACTGCTTGTATCTCGTGCTAATCTACCACTGCCTGAACTCCAGGAGGAATTTAGAAAAAGTGGAGCCTTATACCATCATGTCAGGAGAAATTGTGTCCAAAGCCCGAAGACTGAAATCATTTCCCACCACCCTGCACATCAATTTAGAGCTAATGACCCACTCAGTTCAGTCTGCCTCAACATGAATATGTTCCACATTTAGAACTTCTTTTGCCTGATGTATCACCCTGACTTTGTTAACAACTTGGAAAAGAGTGAATACCATCAACAATGTGACCTTTTCGCTTGGTCATTTCACCTGTTTAATCAGTGACTAATTTGGACCTCCTCATTTTTTTTTATTATTCTTTATTGCTTGTTAGAACGGCTGCTGTCTGGTAGACCAAACCTTGGTTTATCAAGATATAGTAGCACAAGGAGTAGTGTCAATCGGCTTTACAGGTTAAGGTTGTTTCACTACCACTTATATGGAAAATACAAAACAAGTAGTCACAAAACTCTGTTGGGATGAAGTCAGAATAAACAAGCTCATCAGACTTTTGTTGTTGTTTTCTGCTGGAGACCTGTCAAATACATCCAGATCACCAACTGCACTTTCAGTGATTGAGCTGCATTGTGGGTAATGTGCAATTGAGAGTTTGGCAAAGGGGTTGAGCAGCCTGCTGTCTTGCATCATGTCCAGTATCTTTCCAAGTGACTTTAGCTAAGAGACACACAGCTGCCATTGTTTTTGCATGTTTTTGGTTGATATGTTTGTTTCCTTTATGTGCATTGGAGCAACAGAAAAGAGCAGAAGAAAAAAGCCAATCATGCTTTATCATGTTCTTGAGAAGACTCCATATGAATGCACCCCTGTGTTGGTGTTATTGGTGGGAAGTGGAAATTTACACAAAGCTCAGAATTCGGACGGCAGTGGCTCAGTGATAAAGCGGCCGTCTACCACCTGAAGGGTTGGTGGTTCGATTCCCGCTCCTCCCAGTTATTGTTGGTGTGTCCTTGGGCAAGACAAAGACACTTTACCCCCCTTGTCCTGCATGAATGTTGGATGAATGGGTTGGTGGTGGTCGGAGATTAGCAGCAAATTGGGCGCAAATTAGCCGCCACGCCTCCGTCACTCTGCCCCAGGGCAGCTGTGGCTAGCTTAGCTTACCGCCACCGGTATGAATGGGTGTGAATGAATTAGCTACTGAATTGTTCACCATGGTGCCTTCTAGATGCCAACCTTAGTATTAGCTGATTTAGTTTGAACAAGAAGGCGAATTTTTGTATCCAAGTTGCCGTTGCCCAGCAGAGGTGTTGCCACCACTTTCACTTACCATCTAAACACAGCATTTAATGTGCATCACTTTGTAAGTCGAAATTATGAACAGAATAAATCCTTGTCTATTAAAAAGCAAGTTCAAAATGTTCAGTTTTCATGTCCTGTTCACTAACACATATTATTATTATTAATAATAATAATAATAATAATAATAATAATAATGGTTTGGATTTTTTCTAGACACTCAAAGCGGTTTACAGAGACCATTATTCATTCATACCCAGTCACACCGGTTGTGGTAAGCTGTGACAGCCACATCTGCCCTGGGGCAGACTCACGGAGGCGTGGCTGCCAGTTCATTCAACATTCATACGAGGCAAAGGTGGGTAAAGTGTCTTGCCCAAGGACACACCAACAGCAACTCGAACCACCGACCTTTCGGTTGGTAGATGGCTGCTCTACCACTGAGCCACTGCCGTGCCACTAACCTACCAGACTAAGGATGACAGGAACTAAGTTATTCCAGAAAATCTACAGTGTTATACTTTTACTGCCAGAATGCAGTAGATGCTAACTTTCAGCTAGTGCTGTTTTAGCCTAAACAAGCAGCATTTGTCTTTGACTTTGACTCAATTTGCAAACAGTTTTTCTTTTGTATCTACAACTTGTCACTGATCATCTGAACTAAAAAACATCTGCATGGACACCACTTGTATGTTTTGTGTTTTTCAACAAGTTGCATTTCCCACCAACACCACAATTTATAATTTTTAGACAAAACAAATGCTTCTCTTTACTTTGTCTCGATGTTGACTCTTAAATTTTACATGTCAGTGGTTTATAAAGTCTGTGCCGTCTGCTCTTGTATGAATCAGTAATACACTGCAGTTAGTCTCTTAACTTGAATGGACAGCACCATGTTTGAATGCATCAGTTGTGTTTGTGAGAAGTGGTCTGAGTGCACAGAAGTTCACCTCATAACTTCTACCTTTCAGTAAACAAAGCCTAAAGCAGGAATCAGCACTTCTTCTTCTCCTCGTCTTGCTTTCTGCAGACCTCATTTCTTTCTTTGTGACCCGTGCTTTTTTCTGGATTTACAGTTCAGTGACTGTAAATTGTGAAGTTGTTGGTACTGGTGGTTTTATGCAGCAAAGAGGATGAATAGAAGACGCTTGATGTATCACACCAGTTAGCTTTGTGGCTAGTCAGTGATTAATTCCCAGGCTGCTGCTGGGACCGACTGGTTCAAGCGAAGGTCAATGGAGCAGTCAGGGAGATTGCTGAGGGATGATTGATGAGCAGCAGATCTGTTTAAATTAGAGGTACATCTGTGTACCTGCATGCTGCTCAAAGACAATGTCAGTAATGAGCATGTTGTACCTCGAGTCCTCCAAAGAGTTAACACACGAGATCCATGCACAATTTAAACAAGTCCTCATTTGTCATCACTGGATCCATGAAAGAGCCTCAAGAAAATATGCTCTCTGCTCAGCCAACTAACCTTCAGATGTCTCCTCACCTTGTGGATGCAAGCCCATGACATAGCTTGATTAGAATTGTTGGGAAATTGGTGACACAAGTTCACTGCTGATTACTGAGGGATTTCTATTGTAAGAACAAAGGGAGAAGTGAAGGGGACACGTGTGCACCACTATGTAAACTGTGTAAAAAGCCCGAACTGTGTGTGGTGTGGACAGAGTGTTGGTGCAATCGGGTGACATTCAGTGTCAGCAACTGTTTCAGCGTGAAAAGTAAGCGGTCAGTTTGTCCGGACACACAGTACCTTCAAGAATTTTAATTGCCTCTTCGTTGTCAGCGCTTCTAGTATTAATGAGAGCACATCCCAGGATGTGATTACCTTTTATTAATTTGTAGCCAAGGGCTTAAAAATCTGAAGAGTCCCTGGTTAGGAGGATCATAGAACTGAGTTCTCCATGGTCCTTTTAGCTCCTGGAATGTGACCTTGTCTGGTTTCTTTTTCCTCCCTCTGTGGATATGCTGAGCTCTTGGCAGTTCTTACATTTACCTTTTAGGTAAGGTGCTTTTAAAAGCTCACTCTGGATTCTGTACTTGACAGGAAATGAAATGTTCTTAAACTGACCGGCTACAGTGTAATCCAGTGTGACATCTCATAAATCACCTTCGTCAACACTTTCATTTGAAAGTCCATTGTTGACCTTGATAACAGCAGCTTGGTCCACTGAATGGTCCAGAACTTTTAACTTTACTACTCAGTTTCAATTATTTGATAACATTTGTTCAGTTGTAATGAAAATAAATACTATTGTTAATTTTTTTAATATATTCTTTTATGAAGTCTCAGTTGTGCTGGTGTTAAGGTGGGACGTTGACTTGGGAACCTTTAATGGGTGACGCTGCTGGCGAAAACTGTTTGACACAATTAAAAGTCTGAAAAGAATTGAAAGTCAAGAATTACCATTTAAATCAAAAAGTTTATAACTGCTCAGAAAAACGCAACAGTTATGCAAACTGTCTAACAACAACTTTGGTGTGGATGAAACTATTTAATAGACGAGTCTTAAGTCATTTGAACTTGTTTTGTCAAAGGCAACAGTGGTAGCGGCTAACATTAGCTTAGTCACACCTGTTCTTATATCCTGTTGCTGCAGTTTGTAAAGGTTCCAGATCGAATGCGTTCTGGACCTGCAGAAAGGTTCATGAGACAAGATCAACCAAAGATCACCAAACTGAAAGAGATGTAACAACTGCATGCAATATGTTATGTTTGCAGTTGCTTTGGCCATTTTGCATTTCTTTATGGTTGTTGTGCATCTCTGTAGTTTTCTACCTCTTTCTTTGTGGTCTTTTTTTTTTGTTGGGAATTGACCTCTTTTGTGGTAATTTTGCAAATTTTTGTTGGTCTTTGCATCTCTTTGTAGTTGCCTCTATGTCATTGTCTTTGTAGTTGTATTTATTATTTTTGAACCTCTTTGTAGTCACCTCTCTGTTGGTGGTAATTTTTGTTAGATTTTGGTTTTTGGACTTTCCAAGAGGAAATGTAGGCCTGGTGGGTCAGATTAAGAATCCATCTATGCGTATATCTTGCTCTCATATTCCCTACAGCTCTTAACTTAAAACACAGTTTGCTGAATGATCCTCAACCCTGTAGTTTGTTATTCAATCACAAACCCTAACTCACTTCCCAGGGTACAAGCGCAAGAAGAAAACTTCCTTTATTTGTGTCATATGATTGTAGTGAGAGGATGACCAGGATCAATCTTCAGAGAGGAATACTTTGGTTCGTTGTGATGAGATTTGCAGTTTATTACAACGAAGATTACTGTGTTGTAATGGCAACACCTTTCCAGGGTTAGCGTAGTGTGCGAGGTTTTGGAGAAAATCTACATACTGATGTAGAATTGAATCCTCCACAGTACCTGCAGACCTGATTGGCTGGCACCTGTCTATACAAATATATTGAACAGCGCTGCCTGGAGGCTTGTGTGTATACAATTATCTGTCATTGAAGTATTTGGTACACTACTGGCGTTATATAGATCTGACAGAATTTTTTCACAGTGTTTAGAAGAGGGAAACTGTTAAAGGATTTATTACATCTAATCCCCAAAATCCGCAATCTTCAAGGCTGGAAAACTGTTCACCACTTCAAGCCAAATCCTGCTTTTCTGGCAGCACCTGCACTTAAACTTAACAGGATACATCAAGAGTGATCCCATCAAAGCTTTGTGTAGTTCATCCTGAGGCACTTTTTCTGTATTGGCAATGTCAGCTGGTCAGTCCCACACTTTGGTAAGCAATGCAATATGTCAACAAATATGGAACAGATTGCTGTAAAAACTTGTCCAAAGAATTGTTCATTTTCTTTCACTTAAAATAATTAAATTCTGTAAAAAAAAAAAAATAAAAAAAATCTGTTCTAAGAATCTAGAATCCAAATAGATGAAGCATCCAAACCTTTTGCAGGAATAATTCATTCATCATGATGTTTTTGCTATGTCTTGACTGAGATTGTTGTCTTGCAGCACCGACTTCCAGAAGAACAACCCTGTCCACAAACTAACAGAAGAAGAACTCTTGGCCTTCACATCTGTAAGTCGTTCTTTATTGTTTTTATGACTAACATTCGCAGTCCTCTTTTTTTTTTAACCTCTAATGTCCATAGAATTAAGTCATAAATACTTGATAAAACAGATTTTAATGCATGTTAAGTTTGGGGTTTTGCCTTGTTTAACCTAGCAGTCAGTTGACAGTTTATTTTGGATTGTAAGGGAATGTTTTTGAAATGATTTTTAAGTTATATGTTGGGTTATAAAGTATGATTTACTCTACTTCCTCTTAGTCCTGGCACTGTTGGTAACTGTGAAGTATTCCTGATATAGTCTAAGTATGGTATGTTTAGTAAAGTGCCTTATAACAAAGTGTTGATGTAGATAAAAGAGAATATAGTTTCCCATCCAGTGTGTGAACTCCTTACCCTCAGCCACAGGTGAGAGTCAGGTCACCTCATCTGTTATTATCCAACGGACCACATGACAGAGCAAAGCTGAAGGTACATTTTGTCACAGATGTTCTTTCCCATCACTAAATACTTTGAAACCTTAGCCAGAAATTGCTAAACATTGTAAGACAAGCCAGGCTCCTTTTCTCAAAAGCTATGAGCTTGTTTGGAGACGTTCCCCTGCTCTCAAGACGTCATACAGCAGTAACAGGATAGCTCACTTGGCCGATCCAGCTCGTATCTTCTCAAAGAGGATTGTGAGGGTTGGGTCTATTCAGGCTGATGAGAATGCTTGGCACAAGCAATTTGACATGACAGGAAATTAAAGAAAAAGGGAAAAAAAAAATGGTGATTCTCTTGAGGTTAACCCGGGGGCTGGTACTGCTCTGTGCCAAAACTTTCTCTTGCCTATAAAATAATTGTCTCTTAAAAACATAAACAAATGTTAGCTTCCTGTTGACATAGTGACGTCTGTGCTGCTAGATTTTCTCTTGCATAAATGTATTAATTTTTTCCTCAAACATTCGAGTGGTGTTTTGTTTTTTACTAAAGTCATTGCTGTCGACAGGTTGAAATAAATATGATAATGAGAAATAAGAGACTAATCCTAACAACTAGTTGCTGTTGGGTTTGTAGTGTTTTTTTGGTTTTTTTTACTTCACGTAGTGTTTACAGTAAAATATATGTAACAAGTTGAAACACAGAACTACTTTGTTGTTAGACTTGCAGGTCCATGATATTACTTAATGGTGTGTGAATTGCAGGCACTTTAAACACATTTCTTTTGAGTGTAATGAAATAAAACTCTCCCACTCTCACACTGTTGCTGCTAACGTACTCACTTCCTCAGCCTTTGATAGGATTAAATTATTTTAGCATTTTACTGTTTGTTTTTTTCTGTATTCTGAAATTTAAACTACTGGTGCAAAAATCTGGGCAGTATAATATATAGATAAGTCTGTAGGTAAACTATCAGTGCAAGAATACAGATATGTAAATATACAGAATATTACAGAAACATAAACTACCAGTGCAAAATAAATACTATAAGTATTTAGAAAATACTGAATGTAAGAAAGAGAGACTTAACTGAACAGGATAGATGTGTATATATAAATTGTGTAAACCGTAATTTCCACACTATAAGCCCATACTTTTTTCTCACGCTTTGAACCCTGCGACTTAATGCAGCTAACTTTCGTATCTTTACGGGCTAACGAGCTTCATGCCAACGATGCATTTAGCCTCGCTACATCAGACCAATGAAATTACCGACAGTGGACCAATGAAACTGTTCAAAAAATAAATTCAAACGCAAACACACTAAATTCTTCAGATCAGTCTTTTTGCGCTTCATGCACACACCCTCATCATTGAAAACACATGAAGAAATGCATATGATGCAGCTTTCAATTTAAAGGCGATCGATCTGGTTGTTGAAGAAGGAAATAAAGCTGCTGCACCAACCTTGGCTTCAGTGAATCAATGGTGAGACGTTAGAGACGCAGCGTGAAGAACTGATTGAATGCAAAGAGACAACAAAAGCTGTAGAGATAAGAAAAGCAGATGGACTGAAGTTCACGACAAGAGCAAGAAGATCACTGCTAAATCTGCAGGAGCCGCTTGTATTCAGATAAATTTGCATAAATAAATAAACACAAGCACGTGGCCGTCAGTAGTGGTCTGTTGGGTGTATGGATTAGGCGGACCTCATAGCGGTCCAAACAAAGGGTTAACATTGGTACGAGATTGGTATTTAATCGTCCATATGGTATTTACATGTCCATATGGTCCATACGCAATTCTACACCATTGCACCTGTGTCTAATAGAAAAGTGTGGCGTATATATGTACAATTTTTTTTTTCTTTTAAAATTTAGTGGGTGCAGCTTATATTCAGGTGAGCTTAACAGTCTGGAAATTACGGAAATAAAAATTGAATAACTCAGATACAACAATTTACAGGTGACATGTTGCAGTTGTGGTTCAGGTGCTTATAGAGCAAAACTGTCCACAGCTTCTCAGCTGTGATGGTGGGGGATTGGGGAGAGTTCAGAGCTCTGATGTCCTGATAACTAACTGTACAGTGGAAAATTAGCTGACATCCCGAATTCAGTGGAGATTTGTAATATTTTAGTTGCTCTTATTAAAAAGGAAAGAACTAGAGGAGTCGTCGGCAACATGGAAGAAACTGTAATTATTTGTCAAATCAGAGTGGACTCAAAATTAACCACAGGAGACAAGTTTTCTTTTCCTTTGTTGTTCTTCCTAAAAACAAATTAAGCTTTACTTTTGAATAAATACATGTTGTACTTGCTGCATTTGATCAGTGCAAGTACTGTTGAGGTTGTGTCACGTCTCCTCTCACTTGAACCACACAACAAAACAAAGGAGTCTGTTCAAACATCTCTTCGTGATGTATGTGTATGTCCTGAAGCCACAAAGTGCTCCAGTCATTTTTCTACTATACTAAAGTTCAGATTGAAATATCTCTATATATAATTATTTGTTGTACTGCCATAAAAGCTTGCACAGACAATCCCTGTCCCCAGAGGATGGATCCTAATGATTTTCTCCTGTCTCATCCTGTAGCACCCTGACATTTGCCAAATGTCATGAAAATTATTGGATGGATTCGTGCTTTTCATCTGGTGTCCCTGTTGGGGTTGAGTGTTTATTTGTTCTGTTCTTGGGTTTATGACTGAAAGTCCCTCAGCTGTACTTAGTGTTTTGCACTAATTAGCATGCTCATATGCTAAATTAAGATGATGAACAGTTATTATATCTCCTTATCATTAGCATGTTGGTGTTATTACCCCAAAGAAGCAAAACTATTGGCATAGCTGTAGCCTCTGAGGTAACATACAAGCTGAGGTGTGGCCCAAGTGTGATTTTATACCTCCAGCTGATACCAGGAAATATCTCCATCTATGAGAACTGGTACATGGCTTGATACTGTTTGTCTTAAGTCAACAACCTGCACAACACTCTTATTTCCAAACACAAAGCTTTGATCAGCTCACTTATTTCCCCCTGAAGAGAGCGAGCAGCATTACCAGACTCTCTGAACTTGAAGTGATGTGTCTGTCAAACCAGATGTGTTTATATGTGAATATGATGGCAGGAGTGTGACATTTATTCCCCAGCTCCTTTCATTGTTGTTTTATGCTTGAAGCTGTGTTTTTGTTGTGTTCACTCTCCTGCTGTGAGGAGCTGAACAGTCATGATATCATGGCTGGTTTTTATCTACGTGAGACCAGTAGTCATGACTGGTGTCTGCACCAGTTTATCTTAACTCGGGAGCTTGTAGGTTGTTGTCCTCACTCAGTGATTCATCTTGTCAAACAGTGGCGCACTGAGCTGCTTTCCAATTTTGCAGCATTTTGAACTTGCCTTGCTTGGATCAGTGATTTATTTATTTATTTTTGTTTCATTTTTTTGTTATTGAGCCCTTTAGATCAGTAATGAAGTGCCAATATTTATTGTATGTTCTTGTATCGTCAGGATTTTATGAATCCGATTCCCATTTCACTTCTGCTTATGGATTCTGGTTCCTAACGATTCCTTATTTCGATTCCAAAAACAAAAAACAGGAAGCCAAATGTATATTTATGTTTGTACGTATTTATATCCAAGCTCGCTGCTCTCTCTACTAAAATGAAGCCTCACTTTCGACTGCTTTCCCTGGCCCATTTCCTGTTGCCATGCGGTGTCACGTGACAAGTCCTGGCAGATATCTAAAGTCCGTTTGCAGCCGTTGTGTAAAATGAGCGCATCTAGGAACCGATAAGTGGAACCGAAATTATAATTTTTTTATGGGTACCCGGTACTCACTAAATTTAATTTGGTTCCGACTTGGAATCGAATTTCGATACCAACCCTACTTATCACCACCATCTGTGGTTATCTTGAGCTTTACAGGATAAAACCAAGATTGTCCAAGATTCTTCAGACTAAAATGAGATTAAACATCCAAAACCAGTCCAAACCCAAGTCTATAGCCAGACTAAAATGAGCCTAAAACCACCAACAAAACCAGTCCAAACCTTAGTCTAAACCCAGTTTAAAACCAGTCAGAAAGCCAGAAAGTTTTTTCAACTGGAAGCACCGAGAGCACCGTGGGAAAAAACAACACTGAGCGCAGAGAGCGTCATCGTGAGGCAGAGCGCTGTAACCACTGAACTGCTGTGAGTCTGCACTGAAACAGAAACTAAACCAAAATCCAAAGAATAAAATGTGCTGTTTACTTCCTGAATCCTCCCTCTGGGACTGATGACCCAGTTCACCGGCCACTGTGGATTTCCTGGATTTCTCTACCTTTTAATAACCAGAGAAACCACAGAGATCCTCCTGGTTTGTTCCTGAGCGGGAACACAGAGGCTGCTTTGGTCTTTTTGTGTTTCTCTCTCGGCGAGGACACAAATGGTGGACGACACTTCAGGCCGGAGGGCGACGTCGTGGCCCAATTATCCTCCTCCTTTCATTTCTTAACCCTAAAAGGGTGTCTGCACCCTATGGGACACAAAACATTAACGAATGAAGCTAATTCACTGTTCACTCACAGAAAAGTATGTAAAAAATAAAAAATAAAAAATGTGTCTTGTATGATTGGAAAATAAAAAATGTTGGAAAAAAAGTCTTGAAATTGGATCATTTTAACCTAGAAAATACTATTTAATTAATATCTGTGTCCATGCAGGGAGTACAGGAGACACTGGTGGCAAACACCAGTCTAAAACCAGTCTAAAACCAGTCCAAGCCTAAGCCTACACATGTGCCCATTTAAGGATAAACCGTTTTCTTTGCTAACCTCACCTCACTCCATCTGAAGCTGGATTTTCTTTGCTCCCTCCTCATCCATCCATCTCTCCCTTACCCTGATGAATATTTCACATAGAAACTTCTATTTATAGCTGCAATCCTCCGCTGCATCCATCTATCCATCCGTCATCCTCCATCCATCCACCCATCCTCCATCATTCATCCATCCATCCATCATCCATTTATCATCCTCCATCCAACCACACATCCTCCATCATTCATCCATCCATCCATCATCCATCATCCATCCATCATCCATCCATCCATCATCCATCATCCATCAATCCATCCATCCATCATCCATCCTCCATCCATCCATCATCATCAACCATCCATCCATCATCCATCCATCCATCATCCATCCATCCATCATCCATTCATCCATCATCCATCCATCCATCATCCATTCATCATCCATCCCTCCATCCATCCCTCCATCCATCCCTCCATCCATCCATCCATCCATCAAGCTCAGCTCTCTCCTCTGCACATTTCCATCCAGCCGTTATCAGACGGAGGTTGAGT
>OOFC01042682.1:0-12459 GCA_900323345.1 Pseudochromis fuscus
CCCTCTCGGTTTCCCATTCTGCGTGACAGCCCCCTGGGACCTCCTCCCCCACCTCCTCCTCCCCCTCTCCCATCTTCCTTCGCCCCAAGCTGCCCATCCACCCTCCCTCCACCACCACCCAAGGTGGCCCCAGTGCCCTCCCCAACCATGCGCTCTTTGCCACCCTCATACCCCTGCAACGCTCCGACTCGACGACCACCTGCTGTGCCCAGAAGTGCAGGTAGGTGGATATAGAAATGTATCTTTAATTAACTTTTCAGCATCATATAGATGGACAGATGTTGCACAGAGGATGATAATAATCCTCCTGTCAGGGTTTTGGAAGATTGTTAATAACTTTATAATGTATTGGTTATATGGGATGCCATGTTTGAACACAATGCACATCCATCATCATTACTTAACCTCGAGTTAAGAAATAAATCATGATGCTGTAAAAGAGAAAGGACGAGGAGTATCTTTTTTTAAAGTGATGAAATAAAACAGTTGCTCTAAATCTCAACCTTGGATGTTTCATAACAAGAGGTCCCACGTGAAATCCACAGGGTTGTGAGAGAACATACATACAAACCTAGATACAGGAAGGTGTCCTGTCACAAAAAGAAAAAAAAAATCTCAATTGTTTGGTCTGATCCTAATTCCTCAAGGAACAATTTGTTTAAAATAACAACAACAAACACCAGTAGAACTTTTAAAGAAATTGTTAGTTGTACTGTTTTTCTGTGTCTGGAACTTCCAACCAAGTATAGGTTGGAAACTGAAGCAGCTGTCATAGCTAGCAATTAAAGCCAGCAGCATGTTGTGTAACTCAGTACTTAACCCTTTAACACCTGAGCGTCCAAATTTCCACCTGGACTTTTGATGCTTATTTTGATTTCCAATTCAAATTTAACATGCAAAATCTACAATTCATGTGCAGTTGCAGTGGTTTTGTTCACTAACACTCCAAAATCAAATTCCGTTTTTGTGTTTTTCTGCCTATCTTATTTCATCGTCACGGTTATTGCTCTGTTACAACAGGTAGTATATAGTAAATGAGCTGTTTTTCCGGCTTCTGGGAGACGGGCTATTGAAATTACCGTAATGACACAGTATTCACTTTAAAGCGCAACATCTCAGCTCTCTGGAACCGTTGGAGTTTTTCTGATTGCGCAAACTGTGACATAATTACGGTAATCCAAAGACGCATGTGCAGACTTGTTGACGAAATGTACGTAATTAAAGGGTTAAAAAAATCACTGCTTTCTTTCTGAGAAAAATGTGCAACTTTACTTGTTGACTTCTATTTTGTCATTTCCATTGCTGATGTCCGGCTCCTCTTGGTAACAGGCATGGGTCGGCTGGCTCCTCCCCCTGCTCCTCCAGCGCGTTCTCCCACCACAGAGCTATCCACCCGCATTCCTCCCCCTCCTCCCCCTCCTCCTTTGCTCCCATCCAGTCTCAGGAACGGACACCTGCACAGCCTGGGTAAGACTGTGGGATGTTACAACATTTTTAACAATAGGACTAAATTGGTGTCATAGAATAAGACTTGCAAGGTGAGATACAACAAAGGGGAATGTCCCTATGGAGGATGAAGAAAAGAGTTTTGAATTGTACACAGCTGCAGATTAGGACCACCTGCTGCACATTGTCTATTTTATTCTCCATGGGATTAGACAGTACTAAAGGTTTTAACATTAATTTTAATTGCACTCCAGCAGATGACTTTGAATCCAAGTTCCAGTTCCACCCTATAGAAGACTTACCACCACCGGAGGAGTTCAAGCCTTTCCCTCGGATCTACCCCAGCAAAGAAAACAGAGGTAGCCACACAGTGCGCTCACTATTACTCAACTTTGCCCAGCATTTTTTTTTCCATAAACATTTTATTATTGTTTTTTTTTTCTCAACAATTTTCAGTTTTACTCATTCTTAAGTAGCAATTCAGTATCACATGTTTTGTACAAATATAGAAAACAAATACAGAAAGGAAAGCAATAACAGAAATATAGTAACTCAGGAATAACACATAAAACAGGGCCTTTCAAGAACATAGCTTCTTTTTTGTCATTTAGGAGGCAATCCTCTAGATACAGTACATGTTTGCAAGGTATTCAAAAATTACTCATGTGGTCTGAAGCATCAAAGTCTTTAATAAAGTCAATAAAGGGCCCCCAAAGCTTTTCGAAGTCTTGTTGCCTTGCCTTATGTATATATGTTATTCTTTCCAAAGGTAAACTAGACAACTTCTGTTTTAACCATTGGGAGATGCCAGGTCCACTCATATTTTTCCAATTTTTTTGCTATCAATGAGCTGAAGTTAATAAAAGTACTTTCTGCTTTACTAAAGTTATGTTTGTCCAGATATATAGCCATTATAAATAATTTGGAATCCAACATAATCTGTTTTGAAATTATCTTTTCAATTAAGTTTTTCACTTGTACCCAAAAGGTTTTTATTTGACTGCATTCCCACATACAGTGTATTAATGTACCTTTTAAGCCACATTTCATACATATGTCTGGTATATTCCTATTGTACTCATTTAATTTATGTAATGTGTTGTTTAAATATGTTGAAGCCAATAATGTAATAACAGCCGATAACGTAATAAATTTGCCCTTTTTGAAATGTAATAGGCCAATAAGGTAATAACTGGCCAATGACGTAATAAAAGTCCTGAACCGATAACGTAATAACTTTTGGCTTTTGGCTCAGTTATTACATTTCCAAAGTTTTTTTTCTTTTACCAGGCGAATAATGTAATAAATTATTACATTATTAACCAAAAGTTATTACATTATCGGTTCAGAACTTTTATTATGTTATTGGCCAGTTATTATGTTATTGGCCTATTACATTTCAAAAAGGGTAAATTTATCACATTATCGCTGTTATTACATTATTGACTTCAACATACGCATTAGCCATTTGAATTGTAATATCCTTAGACGACTATTAATTGACATTGTATGGACCTTACTGCATGTCCTTTCCCAATCTTGTTCACTGATATTGGCAGATAGGTCTTCCTTCCAAGAAATTCTTTGTTGAATTTTCTGGTGTGTTACACAGCAACAAACTGTAAAAGTCTGAAATAACACCCTTCCCACCCCGTTGTGTATGGGGAACCTTGTTAAGACCATTGCCCAGCACTTTTGTCTCATCTGCTGACTGTCTCTTTTCTTCCCCTTCCCTCTCTTCCTCACAGTGAACCCCAAACCTCCAGGGATCAGAACACACCTGAGATGACTCCAGGTCTCACCCTGTTCTTCATCTCCGACAGTTAAAAAGACAATATTCAATATTCCTCCTCCGTCTTATGACAGCTCATGACAATAACACAACTGCCATGGACTTGTTTAGATAGAGGTTTTGCGTGCGTTGTTTGTGTTCAGTGTTATCGCGTGTGTGTGTGTGTATGCAAGTGTCAAACAGGGTCCCGTCTTACACTGACTATGTGACCTCCGACCTTTTCCAGTGTGGAATGTTTTGAATGTGTGTGAGGAGGAGGAGGGTTTGTCCTACTCATGAGCTTCATACAGACTCCACACACACTGTACACATACACTCCAGGACAGTGTTTCTTCCAGTAACTATATTTAACCTGACTCTTGACACAGTCTGTAACACTTTCAGCACTTCACTTTCTATGTACAGTATAGAGCCTTTTGTCATGATGTGTTGTTCTGTCCCTCTGTACAGTCTGCACACAGTGTGAAGCTCTGTCAGATGTATACAAACTGGGGTTCAGAGGAGATACCTGCAAGGATTTTAAAACTGATGCTTAAATGTTCTTCTCCATTTCTTTGTTTTGAAAATACAACACTGGCAACAACAGTGTGAGACTTTGTTGGCGGATGTGCATCAAGCCTGATTTCAATTTAAAACTCAATGTGAAAATAAGATTGACTTGCACTGCAGGGTGTAGTAACCCTGAGTGTTGATCATACAGTATAGTGGTGCTCTCGTGTGTTAATGTGATTATTTTCTTTTTAAGACTATGTGGCGGGACACTGTGAGGATTGTGTTCATGTATCAGTTTTTGTGTTGGCTTTTAATAATAGATGATGAATGAGGACTACTGTTACCTTTTCCTTTCATATTAACCAACACTAACCTCTGGGGAGACAGTGCCACCTGCTGGTTCAATGTGTAACCACCAATAAAACCAAAGTGTCTTTGTTTAAAACTTCTACACTCTCACTTTATTGAACATAATGTTTTGGGTTTTTTTTTTAATAGACACTAAAATGCATATCTTCTTGAGACATTAGTCATTCACTAAGAATAAGTTTAGCCTTGATGTGTTTACATAAGAAATGTCAAAGCATCAGAAACAGGACAGTCTAGATTCTAGTCTTTTCATTTTCTGCTTTAGACTTGTGTACACACAATCTCAAAACAGCCTTCAGCAAAATGTTGAAATAACAGGTTCAGTTCATTTCCTTTGTGCGTCCATGGGATTTTTCTCTGAGTCACTCAAACAGAATTATTCATTGTCACCACAAATCTGTCCAAAATATAATTACGTATTTGTGTTTTAGAAAAAAAAAAAGAGCACCCAATGTGACAGAGGAGGGCTGAACAATAGGTCCTTTCAACATTGTCAAACTCTCATAATTACACTTATAATGACTGGATTCTACTAATGTGTACCACAGCAGCTGCAGTGTTTGTGTATGCTTGTCTTTCTGGGAGCACTTCATGTGTTCTTCAACATTAGTTACATCAGCTTGTCCAGCTATAACAAATATGTCATGTCTGAAAGTAAAAGGAAGCTATACCCCAAAGAAAGACCAAGTTTAATAATAAATACAAAATTAAATTATCATTTTACTGATGGAAACACATTTTTGTCAAGATGATAGCATCCATTGTATGGATTTAGAGTAACTTGGCTGGACACCCTGTGTTTTGATCACAGTTGTCCTTTTAAGTGGACAGACTTGCTTCAAAATGGACTAGAGTTAAACTGCATAAATCTAATTCGATTTTATATCATCAAAAACTGGAATTTGCTTTATGGGATTTTCATTCTTCCATTAACTGTCCACAAGATGCACTGTGACTGCAAGCATTCACTTTTTAGTTAACAACTAAAAAAAGTAAAACAACAAAAACACAAATTACAAAATCATAAGCAAGATGAAGTAAAACCTTCTAACCCTGGTCTAGTTTCTCCAAACTAGACATTCAAAGGTTTAGGTTTCATAGTGGTCCCAAAACGTACAAATTTGTTGGTTTACTGTTCATGAGCACTTGTAGAAAGTTTAAGTAAAATGTATCACTAAATGTACCTTTTACGCAAACTCATCAGCTCAACACCAACCACGCACACAAGATGAGTCAAAGAGCCACACTCCTATCAAACTGAATTATTTCCAGATAACCTGAGAGTCTTTCAGAGTACTTCCAGGGACTTTATAGTTCATCGTGTTTGTAAGTGAACTCTCTGGAGGATATGAACCCATCCTTGTTCTCATCCTCTTTGGCAAAGATATCCTTCACCATGTTCTCATGCAGGGTGTCGTTGGGGGGGTAGCCATGACGCTCAAACTCCTTCTTCAGATATTCTTTCACCTGGCAGAGACAAAGACAACAGGAGGAGTAAGTGAGACTAACAGTGACTGAAATAAAAGATTTTAAATTTTGAAAAATACTGGACAGTTTAACCTCCTAAAAAGCTTTTAAAATTATTCAAGCTAAGACCATTAACTTGCTTGATTATTGAAAGAGCTTGATTGTTAAAGTCAATATGCCACTAAGACTGGGGGACTGGACGCTTACTGGAAGAGATGGGAAACTGAGATATTTAATGTCAAAGTGTTTGCTGTGTGATACTTGTTTTCACCTCATTCCTGGAAAGCCTCCAGTCATCGTTGAGGTCCATCTCCTGAAAAGACTCATGTGACCTCGGTCCATTTCTGATCTCCATCACTTCGATGATGAAGGTCAGAGTGCTTTCAGGTGGGATCTTACCTGACAACAACACGACAGAGCAACAGGTCAGCTAAAACTCAGGCTGGGTGTCTAGAAGTTAGTTTGTCAGAAACACTTGAATAAGTGAAAAAAAAAAAAAAAACTTATTAAAAACTTACACCTCAGTCCTCTCAAGCTTTTGTTGTGAAATGTTAGTTAGGCACAGAAGAGACAGATTGTAGGTTGGTTAGGGTGGTTTGTGCTTACCATGACAAAGCACAGTACTGTCACATGCTCCATGTTGACAAATAGTGAGCTCATGCTACTGAATGAAACCTACATTCAGTGTGGGAGGCCTAGAAAGCCATTCAAAACAAGACGTACAGGTAATACACATACAAGCACAAAATACATATGTATGTCACACACTTTTAAGAAGACAGTGCAGTGGCATGCAGTAAAGCCTTACACATCTGGATGAAGCAACACTACCTTTTCCCTCCTTTCCGTAGGCCAGGGCTGGAGGTATGACCAGTTTCCTCTTCTCTCCAGCACACATGTCCTGTAATCCTTTATCCCAGCCTTTGATCGCTTCTCTGATGCCCAGCGTGAACCATATTGCCTGCTTGTCACCCTGGTTTCGACTGGTGGACAAACGCAGAGAGGGTGAAGTGTTACAGGGATAAAGAAGGAAGGAAGGTGAGAAGATCTCACAGAATCAGTAACATTAACAGGATGTAACAGTAGAAATGAGAGTGAACACCTTTGCTACTGTTCAAAGTTTGGCTGGAATTTCAAACTGAAAATAACACAATTATCATTTGTAATGTTATAACCGTAGTGCCAAAACTGTTGAAATGTTATTAACAGCCTATGCATGGGTTAATCATTTTCGTAGACTATATTAAACAGGTGGACATTGTCACCATGTCTGAAAAGAAAAGCAAATGCTGAGGTACAAAACCACTGAAACTGAGGACACTGTCCAATGTGTATGAGACCCAAGTTCAGGTCCAGTCCACTGGAGGTGAATCGAACTAACCATACCCCTATTTATTCCTCTTATTGAATTTCTCTTAATGATTAAATTAATTTCAGATGCACCATCAGATCACCAATGAGAAGAGTTGACTTTAGCTAATGATGTCAGAAAATGGGAAAATGTCATGATTGAAAATGACAATTTTTGAAATTTTGAATTGAAGTCAAAGTCTTTAGCCAGCATGTGGTGATCAACAGGAGTATTGCACTTTTTGGCACTTTGGCTGCATTTCTGAGACCTTCTTCCACTAGGCTATGGAGGAAACAAGACTCACTTACCCTCTAATTGTGTCACGTGGTGCTGGCTATCGGAAATGCAGCCAATGAAATTTGAGCTCTTACACCAAAAGGAGTAGTGACACTGTTGAATTGAATTTTACATCTGTGGACCTTTTCAAATCTATAAAAGCTGTTTTTCAAAAAGTGTGGGAGAAACTAACAGCAGCAGGGCTTCCAGTAAAACTCTTCTCTTGAAAGTCGCATTGCGAGTATCATAAACCTGGTGTATACATCATACCTGGAGTGAAACATGGTCCCGTTCTCAAAGTATCCGTCATGATGCACCAGCAGGATGTCTCCGTACTTGGACTTACGGTGACAGAGGAAAGGTCTGTGCAGCACCTCAATCTGCAACTCAGCCTCGGGCAGCTTCCCCCCGCTGACAGACACCAGCAGAGAGGAGCAGAGCCAGCTCAGCACGGTCAGCAGCATGTTGACACGTCTCACTCTCAGAGGAAACAGCAGGACAAACAGGCAGATAATAAAGGTGTTCAACAAATGTGCAGAAGCAGCAGCAAGGCGTGCAGCTGGTCCTCTACGTGGCAGCTGTTGCAGGAAGTTCTCCTCTGATTGGTTGGTTTTTTCCAGTAACTACGCTCACAGACACACCCCCTTACAGCTCCCTTTGAGCATCCGCTGAGTATGAAGATATGCTGCATTCATGTGGTGTCGGGAACATCGGGAAAACGGGTTTCCGAGTTGGAAAATGCAGGTGAACGGCCACTCAAGTCGGACAAACAACTCGGAAACTCGAGAAGTTTACATGAATAACGTGCATATTTCATCGCTCACTTGACCCATTTCATTTGTTCCTCATTCTCACAAATATATGGAGAAACCAATGCAACAAATATATTGAAAACTGCTTACAGTATATAATTTATACTCTCTGAAGAGCAAAATGCCACACGTCTTTTTCGTGGCATCCATGTTGTTTGTAGTTTTCCAACCTTTCCGGCATGAAAACACTTGAACGCACTAAAGTCGGGAGAACGAAAAAAAAAAACCCACATGAATGCAGCATTAGATCAGTGTCATAATTCGCAAATTCACGCAGGATTCACAAATGTAAATTGGGATTTTTATATATAAATGTATCTCAACAGAAATATATATTCAATACACACACAAATGTAATCTGTTTTAAATATATATAATGGAATTCCACAAAGATCTCCACTCAGAAGAATTTGCGATTTTCATCTAAATTATATATGTATGTAATGACATTTATTCACAAACTGTTGGATCTGCATTTGTGAACCTCACTGGATTTGTGTGTGAATCTTTTCGAGACTCCCCTGTCATGTCCCTATTCACAAATGCATTTTTTTCAACAGGGAATGGTGTGTAGCCAATCAGATGTCTCCCTCCTTTCAGCCACTCACAAGAAGTACCCCACATGGGGGTGGGGCATACTTTTCACCCGTCCACGGGTTTGTATGTGGCATATTGACTACAGCGTTTTGGGCTTTTTCGTGTGGACGCAGATATAAATATCCGTTTTCGGGGGAGACGTATTCGTTTTGTCTCCATGTGGACAGGGCATGAAACTGCTCACCCTAGCAGGCGGTGGAGCAGTCGCACCTTCAGGGCAGCCAACCCGCTCAGGATGTAAGGCGGGCGGTGAGGAGGACAAGTTTCCCAAAACTTGAAACTTATTCTTCAGTTGGAGGAACTCCTGTGATAGCGGTGTGACAGCAAAGTTTACCTGGGCGGGATTTTCTGTTGTTGACTTGGGTCCAGGGGGATGGGATGCATGGAGTCGAGCAGGCTTAGCTCCAAGGCAGTGCCACAGGTCCTCTCCCAGGGATGTGAGGCCCGTGTAGTTAGCCACCTCACCACCGGACCACGGGATAGTATGGTCGTTATCTTGGATTGAAGCCGAGTGGTCTGCGGCGCAAGGCGGTCCACCGGAGCCTCAGCTACCCAGGAGGGAAAGGTGCTTTGACTGGGCTGTGGTGACGAATGAGAGCTCCAAAATGAACTGATCCCGCTTCTTTATTTCGGCTCACAGATGGAACACATCGGACTTCAGCTGAGTCAAGGTAAGATGTCTCCAGTCTCCACACCCGGCCATAGTCCTAGCAAGTAGATGTGAAGCTCACTGGTTAGCATTAGCAACCGTGTCGGTGTGAATGGGTGTGTTAGCTAATGCGGACAGGAAACACCTGGAGCTAGCTTACTGTCAGGTAATCCTCCCAAACACAAGCTGCTCACATCATTTCTCTGCGTCTGACGTCCAACATGAAGTTTCAGCAGTGACAAAGCAGACTACAAACTACAGCAGTGACTTGCTGTTGGTTTCAAACTGATTCACAGCTCTGTCTGATCCAGAGACGGCGTCTGGAGCTGGTCTGTGCGACGGCACCTGTGTGACTGACCTGCGTTTCCGCCATCACATTCGCGCGCACATTCATACCAGACACACATTTACTACACCCCGTTGCAAATTATTATGTAAATTGGATTTAAGTGTCATAGTGTCAAGATGTAATTTTTTGTTTTTCAAATAAACTCATGGATGGTATTGAGTCTCTGCTCTTTGGATGACTGATATTGATCTCACACACCTTTGATAATTAGTTTGCCAGGTGTGCCCATTTTAAGGAAAACTACTTCAGAAGGCCGTTTCAAATTATTATGCAGGCCACAGGTTTCAAGCAACATGGGAACGAAAAAAGATCTTCCTGTTGCCAAAAAGCATCAAATTGTGCAATGCCTTGCACGAGGTATGAAAACATTTCATTTTTCATGAAAAACGCAAGATCATAGTACTATGGAGAGATTTGTAGCTGATTCAGAGCACAAACGGGTTGGTAACGAGGAAGGTAAAGGCATAATTAGGAAGGTTTCTGCTGGACAAATTAATCTGATTAAGACAGCAGCTGCTAAAAGGCCATTTCAAAGCAGGAAAGAAGTATTTGAAGCTACTGGTGCCTCTGGAGTCTCACCAACCTCAAGGTGTAGGATCTTCCACAGGTTTCCAGTTGTCCGTAAACTTACTATTTGCCACCTCTAACCAATGCTCACAAGCAGAAATGGCTGCAGGGGGCCCAGAAATACATACAAAGACTCATTTTCAAACAGTCCTGTTTACTGATGAGTGCCATGCAACCCCTGATGGTCCAAATGGATGGAGCAGTGGATGGTTGGTGGATGGCCACCATGTCCCAACAAGGCTGCAATGTCAGCAAGGAGGGGGTGGAGTCAGGTTTTGCTGGGAATCAGGTCGGGCCCTTGAGGGTCCCTGAAGGTGTGAAAATGTCCTCAACAATGTACACAGAGTTTCTGACTGACCACTGTCTTCCATGGTACAAAAAGAAGAACTGTGCTTTAAACAGAAAAATCCTCTTCATGCAGGACAATGCATTATCTCATGCTGCATAGTACACCTCTCTGTCATTTGCTGCTATGGGCATAAAACGAGAGAAAATCATGGTGTAGCCCCTGTCCTGCCCTAACCTCAACCCTACTGAGATCCTGTGGAGCATCCTCAACCAATAGATCTATGAGGGTGGAGATAATTCACATAAAAACAGCAGCTCTGAGGCTGTTCTGACATCCTACAAAGAAATTCAAGCAGAAACTCTCCAAAAACTCACAAGTTCAGGTGATGCAAGAATTGTGAAGTTGATATCAAAGAAGGGCTCCTTTGTCCACATGTAACTCTGCTTGTTAAGATGTTTTTGACTGAAATAGCTTTGGATTTCTGTAAATATGGCCTCCTGATGGTGCAATTTCAACAAATTACTATTTTCAGCTCTTTACAACCTATTAAATGTTTTTAAACTGTGACATGCATAATAATGTGGGGCGGTGCATTTTGAGTTTTTTTATTTAAAAAAAAACTGTTTTCATTGGGAGTTTTTTTCAATAAAATTTGAATTATACTCTACCAGTTGATGAGTAGAAAAATATACTGACTGTCATTTTCATTGACTGTTTAGGAAAATCGGAGAAAAATATCACTTGCATAATAATTTGAGACGGGGTGTATACTTACTACCATACTTACGTGTGTGGAGGGGCGGGACTCTATCTATACATTTATCTATAGATCTATCTATACATGTAGCTATACACCGATCTATACATGTATAAATCTATACATCTATCTATGAATCTATACTTCCATCTATCTATACACCTATCTATAAATTGATATTTCACACTTCTCTTTTTTCATCATTTGACACTCATTCACACACCATTCAGCTCATACAGATATAAGTGGAGGATTGACAGCAACCAGCACTGCAACTCATTGAATCCATTGATCCTGCAGGACTAATGAGAGCCTTGCTGGCCCTCACTTAAGACCCTAGCGTTTCCGCCATCACATTCACGCACACATTCATACTGGACACACAATTACTATACTTACCACCATACTTACATGTGTGCAGGCGTGGGACTCTGTCTATACATCTATCTATCTATACATCTGTCTATAAATCTATATACATCCATCTATCTATACACTTATCTATAAATTCACATGTTACACTTTATTTAATTTTTTTCATTTGACACTCATTCACACACCATTCAGCTCATACAGGTGTAAGTGGAGGACTGACGGCAACCAGCACTGCAACTCATTGAATCCAGTGATCCTGCAGGACTAATGAGAGCCTTGCTGGCCCTCACTTAAGACCCTAGCGTTTCCGCTATCACATTCGCGCACACATTCATACCAGACACACATTTATTATACAAACCATCATACTTACATGTATATAGGGGCGGGACTCTATCTATACATCTATCTATACATCTATACTTATTTCTATCTATACATCTGTCTATCTATAAATCTATACATCCATCTATCTATACACCTATCTATAAATTTACATGTCACACTTCTTCTTCTTTCTTTTTTTTTCATTTGACACTCATTCACACACCATTCAGCTCATACAGGTGTAAGTGGAGGACTGACGGCAACCAGCACTGCAACTCATTGAATCCAGTGATCCTGCAGGACTAATGAGAGCCTTGCTGGCCCTCACTTAAGACCCTAGCGTTTCCGCTATCACATTCGCGCACACATTCATACCAGACACACATTTATTATACAAACCATCATACTTACATGTATATAGGGGCGGGACTCTATCTATACATCTATCTATACATCTATACTTATTTCTATCTATACATCTGTCTATCTATAAATCTATACATCCATCTATCTATACACCTATCTATAAATTTACATGTCACAC